>WHPZ01539558.1:0-15044 GCA_016617965.1 Macrosiphum rosae | reverse complement strand
CTCCCCAATGCACCAACGATATTCACTTTCCAATCGAACAAGATACTGAAGTCGAAAATCGAAGCATTATTTCAACTACTTATCGTGTACACAGACACAAAAAAAAAAAATTAAAAAATTAAAAAATTAAAAAATAAAAAAAAAAAACACACATCATTGTAAAATCAATACATTCATCGTTTCACTCAGAATCTAAAATTATTGTACTAACTACTCTACGACGACTGCCAGTGGAATAATTTTTTTATCGCGATCGTTACGCTATATCAGTGGTGAAAATTCGTCATACATTTGAAAACTGGTTCGTGCCAAAAATAATGTTTAAACCGTTGTTTATACTGAATATAAACTCAAAATTTGTGTATTGATAGTCGACAAACATTTAGTAAAACGTAACAAAATAGTGTAATATTTTATAGCATACAGTGTAGTCGTAAAGTATACGTTAATAACGATATTAAATAATTTTCATACACGGTAAAGGTAGGTGCATTATATTCAAATCCCTATGTAGTACCTACTATAGTAGTATACTATAGATATATATAATATATAGTTTATATATCATTACCCAGGAGTGATTCGTGGCCATTCGAATTAACCAAGAATATTACTTTACATGTATTTGGAATATATTCTTGCACTAGAGCATGGTTGTAATATACAGGTTATAGCATATCGACTAGGATTGTTATCATCAGAAACAAAATGGCTGCGTAAAGGGATATCACAAATAGACATTTTTCTTATCATCAAAAACACGCTGACAAAAGCTAACCAATTCGAAATCCCGCGCATACATACTTGATCATTATTGGCTCCCTTTACGCTGCCGTTTTTGTTTTCATCATCAAATATTTGATTGAGAAGGGCTATATATGCAATAACCTTGTATATTTCAACCATGCACTTGAGTTTATTCAGACTCGTAAAGATTTCTGTAGGAATAATCATTTAGATTGGAATAACTGAATAGGACAGGACACAAGAATATATTTCGTTTTCTTGATTGCTGTTTTTATTAATAAAACAGAGAAAAATATCAACCGAAATACAATTAGTAAGAAAATTTCTTGAAAGAAGTAATTAGTTTTTACTTTTTTTGTACTGCCTTATCGAAAATCTTGAAATTAAATTAAATTTTTAATTCATGATGTCAATAAACTGAAACGAAACAAAGGTTACCTACGATTTACAAAAAATATCAACTAGAGAATTGGGTTACATGTTTAAACTATAAAATGTTAAAGATAATTAAAAGTTGTAGGGCATATTCATATCTAATTTACTAACCATATAGATATAAAAGTCACATATGTTGTAAACTATGACCCCATAGGTGAAATTTCAGTTTGGGATATACATAATATAATTAAACCATTTAAAACAGACCAGTCTGGTTAGGGGGGGGGGTAAAATATCTTTAAAACATATTGCCTTGTGTAATATAATAATTTATATCATGATATATTTACCATTTATTTTACCACCTTCTTTCCTACATTTAATATATTATTTAATAATTTATCATTTAAATGATATAAAAAAGGTACATTTATTTACAGTCGATTAAAAAAACGTTCATAATACCTAAAAACTAAAAAGTGTGTGTTATTATAAAAGTAAGACGTTTGTAAATTATGGATTTACTTCAAAGTGTACATGACTGTAAATAATAAATATATGTTATACTATTTATTATTTTCAAGCCAAACTAACAAGTATAGATAAGTACAAAGTTCAGTTTTGTGTAACGTGTGACCTTTTAAGTATATTTTTGTCTGCAAGTAGTTAATTATTTATTGAGTGGATGTCAGCACACTGTTTGTTTTGTCTCCCTGGGTCACACGTAACGTGGACAAAAGACATTCACTCAAAATCATTTTTTTTTTGTTTTTGAGTTATCTTAGAGTAAAATCACCCAGTACAAAAAATTACGGAGAATAATATTTTTAATAATATTATTTTTTTGAGGGTATCTATGACATATCGGTTTGTCTAAATATTATCTCAATACAATATTGAATATCTATTTAAATTTTACCAAAACATTTTTAAAGTCAAATAATAATAAAATCTAAGACTAAAATGCCAAAACCCTCAACAATATTATTCTCTGTATAATTTTTGTAATAGGTGATTTGGATCTACAATTACTCAAAAATCATCGAAAAAAAAAAACGATTTTATGTGAATGCATTTTATCCATGTTGCACGTTGGTGTGAACAAGAAAGCAAATATTGTACTGAGATCCTCTATAGATGGTAATGTATACTACCTATAATTATTATTATATTTTTATATCACTGATCACTGCAGTGTTGCTCTAATTCTAGTAAGTTATTAAGAAAAAAAAAAAAAAAAATTCAATGGTGCGTTCGTGTTATACATTGTCTGGTATATATAAAATTAGTGAATGTCAGATTGTGTAACGAAAATGTTTTATAATTTCATCCGACTAAAAGTTGATACCTGTTTAGCTTATATTGTATGTATACCGTGTAGCTAGGTAACTGCTAATTATTTATTATCATTTTAAAATCGAGAATATAACCCAACTGCACTATAAACGCTTTCTATGTCAAAGTGCGTAGAACTAATGATATATACATTATGTTATATTGTTATATAATATAAAACTGGCGTTCTAACATAGTAAAATATTTTAATATATTAAAGCTTTTCGAAACTAGTAATTTATTATTTATTAATCCATTATACCAGCATCTATATAATCATTATTGTGATTGATAAAAATCAAACTATAAAATAACAACTACGAATTTCTGTGATTCAGTAAGTGTATAACAATATATTTTTCATACATTGTTATTCGTTATGTACCTACCTATACATTCAGTCATTCGTATTCGTGTAACAATGAGCCCTACTACCGAATATCTAAAAACTAAAAATGGTCGAATAATGCACATGCCATTTTCATAATAATATCACCCAAAAGCTTAAATTAGTAAATATTCGTGGGAGGTGTAGGTACATACTATACTTACTATACAAACACACGTGTTAAAGATTTAGTCGTTAAGTAATAAGTTTTCTAATTCGAAAATCTCTCTGTAGATACCTATATTTTATTCTTAGTACTGAATCGTTGCGATCATATACTTAATATTTTACGCGTCTTACATAACTTAATATTAATTCAATATGCCAACAATTATATTACTAAAGAAAACAAAAAATGAAATATTTTATATAGGAACATAAATACTTACATATCCAGACCTATATAGGCAACTAGTAAAACTTTTATTTTTATACTCGAAGAGGGGTCACTTGTTATGCTTAATAGTTAATAATATGCTTATAAAGCATATTAATATAATAGTAAGTAGGTATTAAGTCCAACTGTCCAAAAGTGTCCAACTAAAATACATAAAAAAATATATTATCTAACTAGATTCGTTCGAAACTATAGATTTTGTAATACCTAATGTTCATGACAGTATAGTTCTATACACATCGTCACATACTATAAATACCATCATGTTTAATTTATTATTTGGCATTGAAAATATCAGGTATATGAAAACAACCCATTTCTATTGTTATTAAAAAAAATACTGATATTGCAATAATAGTGAAATTTACTACCTAACTATAAATATGTTTGTTATGCCTCATAATGTACAAATACATTCTTAACTTCTATACTATTTTCCATATATTTGTGTTTAAATGTTTTTGGATAAGTGTGTGTTATAATAACAGTAATAATATTATATTACTATCATTGTTATACTTATAACGCATATAGATAACTATATACATAGGTAAATTTTCTACCGCGTTGTTAGTACCTATTGAATAACTATAATAGTGTTGTGTATAATTGTTTTACACGTTTATGTATTATATGTGTTATATAAATGTAATTACTTAAAATTAACCTACTTGACTTTCAACAGCCAAAACACCAAACGTGTTTTCCAATTGACTTGTACCGAAGTCCGTAGAGACTAGTAACTTTTGAATTTATATATGTCCTTAATCCTAGACAAGTATGAACATTTAAAAGTTAATGTTTATTTAAGACTGAATGAATGTATTGATTTTACAATGACGTGTTTTTTTTTGTGTCTGCGGACATATTTTAAAGTAGAAAAAATGCTTCAACTTCAACATATTTTCTCAAGGTCAATCTAGTTAGTCCTTGGTGGGGGGGAGGGAAGTCAAAGGTACAAGTTGTTCAATTCTTTACTTAATTATTTCTTAACGATTAGGCGAACAAAAAAATAGTGGGAAAGTAAGATAACCACTCTGCTGTATAAAAATTATAACAAGTGTAGACCTCGTTATAAGTCACCGTAATGTAGGTATATGAGTTAAATTTGAACTCAACGATAAATCATTGCATAGGTACGAAAAACGACTTTGAGCAAAGGTGTGTTAGCTTATATTATTAATTTAATTTTTATTGTTAATAAATTTATTCGTTTTACTATTTACTAATACGGTATTTTGAAATAATTGAAAACTGAAAACTGAAAATCTGAAAACTCCAATACAATTAAAAATTTCATTGTGTGCATAAAATAGGTATAATAATAATATACGTTCAAAGTACCCACGAATAATATTTTTGAATTACAACAAAATAACTAAAGTCGTTATTCTTCGTTTGATTGATATCAAATAACAAATACCTAACTTTATATGCAATTTTCAAGCTTTTTGATGGAACAACCATTTTTGTATCGATATTTATAGAAAAATGCAAAAAATGTCTTCACAGAGTTATTCACCAATCCTTTATTTCTTCAATAATGAATTTAATCTGATTTTTAAAATTTTTATATATACTTGAACAGCATATTTTAAAGTTGTTGAGATTTTTTGTACTACTTAAAGAATGTCCTGTGGAGATACAAACTTCTGTGTAAGTATTTTGGTATTTATATTTTATGCTTAAATAAAAAAAAATGTTAATATATGTTATCAATGCTTTGTATTCCCATTTTACCATTTTTTTTTTACAAATTGTATTCAAAATATATATTTTTTTATTTTTGACCTTTTTTAATTTACCATGAATATAATTTACGTACAAATATATGTTGGCACGTCATATACTCATATATGTTAATTGTTAGTACACACGCGTGTCAATAATATTCATAAATGTATTTTATAATAACCAAAGATTGGCGTTCTTAGAATCAATTTTTGTTATAAGAATATTTACATTGTTTCTTTAATTGTTATAGTACGAGCCACGAAAACGTGCGGATGATTCTGGCGCCCTCAGTGGCGTTTTTTTCGGCAAGGCTATCTAAACTACGCGCTAGAATCATCCTCACGTTTACGCGTGTTCCGTACTATACAGTATTGAGAATCAAAAGAACTTATGTCAATGAAATATTGACAGACTCTAAAATGTAGACGAGTTACCTAGAATAATCGTATCCACTTTGTACACTTGTATTGCAATTTAAAACTGAAAAAGGATCTTCAATCGATAAAAAAATATAATCGATTCATATCAATAGTAAAAATGAAATTAATCATTCTTCTTTTTCATTAATACTGCAGTGTACCTATAATTATATATTTATACAGGTTGTTCGTTTTATATTTTAATGTCTTACTAATATTTATGAGTGTCGGTTTAAAAAGTCCCGACAGTGGGTATAAGAAATTTGAACGGCCTAAGACTTGCATACTACCTATATAGTAAATGTTGCAATCGATTTTCAACAACAGTTTTGAATATATCAGTGGCGTTTCTACAAGATCGATACATTTTCAGGGGTGGAGTAGCTCAATGTGATTATACAAGTGTTATTTTGCAAAAACAAGAACTTGGGCGGGGGAAATGCCTACTTAACTCCTCCCCCGAAGACGCTCCTGGATGTACAGCGGATATATTATTGTTATAATGGCAAAATGTGCGCAAACGCGTCCGCCTGAAAAAGTATAAAAAATAGAAGTTCGTCAATCGTCATACTTTTACGAGTAATTTACTATTTTACCGGAAGGTCTTAATTGGATTTTGTTTATAGGTGTCTCCGCTCGATTTACGTAATCATTTCGGCACAACGGCACACAACTCGGCTGTGTTATTGCTTTGAAATTAAATGTGACAGTTATTATTGCATTGGATAAACGATCCCGTGTGAAACTATAGACTAGGTTAGTAATTCACAACTTGTTCAGTGTAAAAGAAGATGCGCTCGATTACAATAATATAGGTTACGATTATTTCAGTTTTACTCGAAAATAAACTATTCAATATTATGCGTCATCCTGAAATGATGCTCCCCGACGAGTCCCTGTTATAGAATCTAAAATAGGCTATTGTTGTTGGGCGGAGAGAGGGTGCACGCTCAAATTCCATTATTGACGTCCACCGCGCTGGGTTGCAGTTAAAGAAATGATTTTTTTTTTTAAACGATGGTTCAAACCAATGTTTGTTCAAATTTCAAGCAAAAAACCAAAATGTGATCATACGGTACGGACATAGCTTCATGACTTCCTCGAGAATCTACAATGCTTATGCGATAAATTGGTTTTAACTCTCTCCGTTCTCGCAGTATTTAACAACATAATCGAGAAAGTCCTATTATAAACGCGAATGATAGTATGTGTGCATCTGAGAAACGGTATTGCTTTCAACCGGAAGCCTAACCTCGATATCTAGACACTATTATTAATATAATTTACATACATTGTCTCTATTGACAACCATGTTCAAAATAGTCTTTATGGAGTATACCTACCTACAAATATAATATCACTACGCGACCGGGCGACTATAACAGTTAATGCTATATTTCATGATTTTCCACAGTGAATAGAAGTTTGGCGTTATTGTTATTTAAAAATGTATTATAAAAGTTGTTACTAATTAGTAATTACCAACCTTGGTGTGTCTGGTAATAAACTCAATTGTAATTTCCGCTTGGCGCGGTTGTCCTTCTTCATATTCTGAGTAAAATGATTAATATTATTGCCCAAACGTCTATAATAATACAGCATTGCAGTTTGTTATCCGATGATCCATTGAGTTTTCCACGGATCAATAGAGAAAAATTATAAAGAAAACGTCGAAAATCAATAATAAATCGAAACGTCACCGTCGGTAGTTTAGTTCGTTGTAATTGATCCAATCAAAATTGTCCAGACCAAACATTAATTTTTTTCGACAAAATTTAAATCAAACTTTGGGGTAAATGTGGATACTTAGGTTTATATAATCTAAACTTTAGATAAACGTTGCCAAAAACAAATTCAAGTACATAGTAATACAATGGTATTTAGGTTAATTGCGTTGTATTATATTGTGTTCACGTCCTTGCAAAGTACCTAATCGAATATAAAAAAAAAGTACGCTATATTAAGCATTATAGATACTTAGGTATAGCCTATAGGGGGAACTGTGGCAGAGTTAATTTGCTCACTGTGTATACAAACACAATCAGAAGTACATATAAGTATGTATAGTAAACCAAACCACAAATATTTTATGTAAAAATAAGCTTCACACTTGTCATACAACTTTCGGGATTTTAAGTCGTTCATACTTTAATTTATGACGTACCTATACATATAATATATTATGAGTATTATATTTAATTACGTCTTTTTTTCACCATTATAACAGAATATATAATTGTAAAAAAATATTCGGAGCTTAAAGAAAAATGTCCATCACAAAACCAATGGCTTGCACCAGTGGTATACAACGAAAACCATCGTCCAAAGTAATAATAATTGTTGATCATAGCCAGGGCTATACTAAATCATTCCTAAAAAACCATTGATTCTTAAAAAGCCCTGTCACCAGTAATACTTGGTTTAGATAACCTTTGAAGTTTGAGATGTTTTGAATATGCTCGACTCATAACAATGTGGTTTTTAGCGTCGTGGACTTTTCCCTATAGTTTATTCGGATTTTTTCCCTTAATGTCATAACCCAATTATAATATTTAAATATAATTATGATAAGCATACCTAATATAGATATAATTTACGCGTTGCCCACTTCTGACCAGTTCCGACTGTTCCGAGATTAATGTGTCAACCGTGGTGACGAACAGATGTTCAACAATTTCCATCACAAAACCAATCGCTTGCACCAGTGATATACAACGAAAATCATCGTCCAAAGTAATAATAATTGTTGATCAGAACCAGATCTACTGTCGTACTATAAAAACGGTTGATTCTTAAAAATCCCTGTCACCGCAGTAATACTTAGTTTAGATAACTTTTGAACTTTGAGATGTTTAGAATATGCTCGATTTTTTTAAGTACCAGCAATGTCGTTTTTTAACGTCGCAGATTTTTCCCCCCAATATCGTAACCTAATTTTAATATTTAAATATTATGGTGTGTGTAATATTATACGCGGTTTGAGCGTTGCCTACTTCTGACTAGTTCCGACTGTTCCGATTAATGTATAAACAGTGTTGACGAACAGATGTAAATACTATAATGGTAATTTCAAAAATCCCGTGTGTAGGAAAAACCTATTAATGAGAAATATAATAAAGCGATATTCACAGATGACATTGAACGGCGGCGTTTGTCTTTTGTGTAATATATTTTTTTATTATTTACACGTTTAAATGAACTATAGTCGTGCCTCTTGCCTATGCAGACAACACGATTTGAAAACAAATATTAATAATCATAAAACATTTCGTCAGCATATTTTTTGAACTAACCTAACGGTTGGCTTCAAATGAGGTGTAGCTATATAGGTAATACTGTAAATTGTAATAGCTATAGTAGGTATATAATATTATTATGTTGAACAGAATAGATATTATGACAATCTATTATGTTTCTTAAACGAAATAATATTTTGAGGCATCACGTAGTCCTGTATGCCAATTTTTCCCAACACTTTTCAGTCTTAAAACGTTGCAATTATCGACATTACGTAATATATAATCTGTACACTTACTGCGCAAACAAAACGTACACGCATTTTAATTTTTATTTCACAGTTGTTCATAAAAAGTGTTTTAGCATAAATTAATGTAAGTTTAAGTCGATTAGGTATATCATTATATAACTGGCGGTGCAAATGCATTATTACTATTACGTGTTGTAGTGTGTGCTACCGTGTCTAGTGTCTACTCAACGAATAATATGTCACATACCCATTAAATGTATAAGTATTGTATTATGTGCAATGGCACAGACTTAAAATTAAAATAGGGACGCAAATTATAGGTGCTACAGCTACCACTACCACTGACAATATTCGCCTTAGCACAGACCCCTAACTATCGTATATTATGGCTGTAATATTTCATATAAATATGATAGGTAAAACTCGGTATCTACGATCATCACCTGCTCTAAAATGCAAGGGTATCAACTGAACCCTTTTGTTAGCGCTATATATATATAGGTAGGTACTGTGGTACCTAAATGTAATGTTGACATTTAACACATTATACTAAACAGTTGGGTATGCAAACTTAAGTAATAAGTATTAACCGTGTCGTTTATAGTCGGTATAGAAGTAAAATATATACAATTTGATAAAATTCTAAGCACGAAATCTGATTCAAATGACAATTTATATTTGTTACTATACAACAGGAAATTATAATAAATACGTTGCATATTTTTATTTGATCAAATACTTTTAATTTTTTAACTGATCAATATTTATATACACGGTGAATCTATTTTAAACATTTTATGATCGATTAAAGCAACATTTCGAGTTACATTTATAGAAACTGAGGTTGAAATATAAAATGTATTATGACTTCTGAGAAAGAGAATCAATTGGCAAGTTTCAATTTACTCAAAAGTCAACAATTTTTGAACGAAACTATTGATCGTATACGCACGCAGACACACAGTATGTAAGTTATAGTTTATAATGTTTAATAATTAATATAGGCATACAAAAAAGTATCGTTAGTATTATTATAACATAATATGTAAACATCTAAAAATAATATTAGGTATTTATTTAGTTCGATACAGAAGGAAAATAAAATCTTAAAATATTTTAGATACGATAAGGTATAGATACGAATCAAACTCTGCCATAGAATTGGAACCGAAAAAGAAATTTATTAGATACTCCAAGTTAGGGGATTCTAGGTGTGCATAAAAAAACTGGTCAGAATTGTAGAACAGGTACCTACACAGCTCACCTAGGCTCAAAATAGTGGTGTATTTTTACTTACGTTTGAAATTTAAAACATTTTTTTTTTGGGTACCTATAGGTATGATAAATGTTTTTGAGTGGAGTTATTTGTTGAGATTTTTTCATAAATATCAACAGTCGGATTATACATTTTGTTTTCTTTACGCTTAGATAAACTACCGAGCAAGCCGAAAAAATACTGTTTTTAGATCAGGGTACAACAATTTGATTTGAATATATTACTTGATAGATTTAATGATAAGAACAACATTACTAAAAATTGACTTGACCTCGAAAATGTTTCGCACGCGATGTTGGGCAGGTGTCATAGATTTACCATCCCCGATGAAGATTCTAGGTACCAATAGTAGTTAAAACTTAAGATTTCCAAAAGTGTACACAGTACACAGAAAATAAATAAATAACGAATTGCCATACAAACAAACACATTTCTCTCCATCCTCAGAATCTAAAAGGAGAATTTATTATATCCCAAAATAAATTGATAAGCGCATTTAATTATTACGGTTATTGCATTTTGATCTTTAACGACATCGAAGATATTAAAAAATACTTATTGCAATATTATTGGCATATGACTTTAGGCGTACCTACTGCGTAAATGTATACAATACATCTACATAAACACATGATTCCATTTCAGAACGTATGGATATTGGATATCCACCAACTGTGTTAACATCACAAATTACGTCACAGCTAAAATCTTATTCGAAGTGGGTGGGTGAAAATCATCATAACTAATATTAATCGCCGTTGGGTTGCAATAATTGAATTATTGTTACTTTTTTATGGACCCATGTTTCGGCTAGTTTAAGGATTGTATATTTAAAATGTAGATGAAAATGATCTATGTAAATCATTTTTAGTACCTAACATTAAAATTGTAATAATAGTCGTTAGTTTTTGTTTTGTGAATTTATCTTGAACTTTCAACGAAATTAAAAACATATTAGCTATTTTGTTTATCAATTTAAATGGTTTAAGTCGTTTAAGAATTAATTCCTGATTTATGTATACCTATACACTAATCAACGATGGTAACTTAACATTTGATTTATAGATTTTTTTCTCTAGCCAGAAGGGTGTTCCGTATAAATAACAATAATAATAAAATAAGTGACAGAACACAAAAATATAATTACAAAAAAGCTCAGTCAACCGGTAATAGATGATAATCAGCACAATCACGATTTTACCAACGGTGGTCTCAGAGGGGACGATGATTCATGTATTATACACACCAAAACTTTTGGTACAGTATAAATGACACAAGGGAAGAAAATCATTGAGCCCTTTGCGCTCAAAAGAGTAAATTTAAGGACCTATAGCTGGACTGAAAGTAATATTATACGTAATTGAAAGAACTTCAAATTATAGGAGCTACTATATATAATTGGTACCAAAGTTTGTAATTTTTCCCGTAGTAATTTGAGAGTACGTATCATGTAAAAGTTCCTACGATGGATATTAATGAAAAAAAACTTTAATTTAATATTGACAACAATATTATTATGATTTGGCCAGCGACGTACAAGCGGTTACAAATGCCTACTGACACGTACTCTAGGTGAGAACGTTTATAGGACGGTGGGGTTTAAGTCGGCGATTTGTCTGAGGGTAAGAAAACGGAATAAAAAATATGTCTCGGGCGCAAAATAAGCAAATATAATGTACACCACTTGCATTAATAATAGGTATGTCTAGAACTAATAGGCGGTAGGTTGTAGGTACCTGTACTTAATACGGGGGAAACTTTATAATACTGCAAGGGCTTTGGGAACGTTTCATTGCTCTAGATAAGTTTTATTATTTTACTACGATGAGGACTGATATTTGTAATATTATTTTGTCAGTAGTCAAAACTCAAATTATAGTAGCTACTATATATAATTGCAGGTATCAAAGTTTCTAATTTTTCCAAATAGTAATTTGCGGGTACGTAAAAGTTCCTATGGTGGGTATTAATAATAAAAAAAACTTTAATTAAATATTGACAATAATATGATTTGGCAAGCGAAGCACAGGGTAACTGCCTACTGACACGTACTCTAGGTGAGAACGTTTAGGAGGTTTCAAATAAATTATGAGTAAGCTCAATACTCGTTACGGTTTGATTTAAGTTGGTGATTTGACGGAGGGTAAGAAAACGGAATAAAAAAATATTTCTCTGGCGCAAAATAAGCAAACTTGCATCAATAATATATCTAGAACTAATAAGTAGGTTGTACCTATACCTACTACGAGGAAAATTGAAAAGTCAATACCCTAACTTCGAAATACTATTTAATACAAGGGCTTTGGGAATGTTTCATTACTCTGATTACAAGTTTGATTATTTAATTATTTTTTACTACGATGACAACTGATATTTGTAATATTTTGTATTTTATTTTGAAAAAAACTCAAATTATATACTCGGACACATATTATTATATTTCCTTTATTAGGTTGTAGGTACCTACTCTGTATAAAATAGGTAAATTACCATGTTTGGTTACGTTGTAAGTAATCAATATAAGAAGCAAATTCGGAAATAATAATGGAATTAGTTACTTATATAATTTACTAATATTAATGTGCTTAGTGTTTGTGGCTTGTGCACCTTAGGGATATAATCTAAAATTGATTTTCCTGCACTCTCAGGATAAGCATAAGTATCTCCTTTTTAATTTAACATTAATTATGGAGTTTGGATCAAGTATAGCAGTATAATATGGGTAATAATATGTACATTTTCATACATTATTTAATCCTTTAATAACGATTACCTATATTATATTATAGACGTTTGTGAAGTCTCAAAGTTATAAAAACTATTAGCATTTGATTATTTGAAGATATAATATGCTATGATATAAAATAATTCATAATAATTTGCCCTACAATAATATAATATATTATTATTTATCATTCGTCAATGGACTATTATAATGAAGTGTACAAATTCACGTACCTACTTATTTAGCGAATACTCAGCGCCATCTAACAGTAGATGTCCGAACGAATTATTTCAAAAGTTCAGAGATCCTGCAACAGCTGATATTCAGTATCTTATAACTTATAAGTAATAATAATTTATTTTTTAATTCATTCCAAAAATATTAACCAAATACCTACCAATGCTTAAAATATAATAATTTAATCATTTAAATCATTTATTTTGTATTATGCTTATTTTATATTTGGATACATTTTGTATCTATCATAGTTAGGTATAATACCTGGCTACTTAAAATAAAAATATTAATGTATTTACTCAGTACTCTAATACCGGACATTGTTTCATTATAAATGTAGAATAATATTGCTCTATATTTATGATCAACTGGTTTTCGAAACAAAAAAATGGTTTTTGTTCATAAATGATTTGTTAAAATATTATTTTTGAATGTCTTTAGTAATTAAAAATCGAATCGGTAAAATAAACAAGAAAACGTGTTACAACCGCATTTGTTGTCACCGTAATACAAACGTGCAGAAACTTAGAAGAACCAGTTGGGCTTAATATAATAGTGAATTCGCCTATGATCAAACATTATTTTTGTTTCAATTTTTATTTAAATTTTTAAACGAGTTATGAAATCATAGTGAGTATTTATAGTATTTATGAGTAGTGAGTACTCGTGTAAAATATTGCAATTTAAAAATGACAATAAAACTTGTCTAAAAACTATGATATCGTACAATCATGGATAATATTCTTACCTTTAAATTTGGTAATAGGTCAACCCGGTCAACGTACTCCATTAAATCTAACAACACAAAATTGGTTCTGCTGAACGGAAATTCGCTGTGTTGACATGTTTGTGTGGTTCGTGAGACGGAGACAACACGTCATGCGCGTATGATGTCATCTTAGATAATGCTATACTATACATAATTGATAAAAATAAATAGTTATTCAAACGTTCGTAATTTATATGTCAGTCATAAGTATTCACTATTTTAGAGATGACAGAAGAATTCCACGCGTTCAGCCATAATATTATATACTTTCCTGCTACAGGCCATCTTTTAACGAGTATCCACTGCATCTCCGCTCACCATACCCTTAAAAAAAGCACTAAAAGTAGAAATACATCTCCTACCTTCTTATCACTTCTGACGTTCCAGGTTACCCCCCTCCCTCCCCTCAATACCAGCTAGAGCATTACCTAGGTATAATATTATAGGTTGTTACGTAAATGATTCTATTCGTAGAATGAGCATGCTGACCACAATCACTATAAATAGTATTTACCTATCGAAGATAAACATACAAATATTGAAATATAGTTATGAGATCACGATAAAGGAATTATTTGTTTAATCATGATAATATGTCATATGTACCGAGTACCTGCACATTTTTAAAATGTTCAACATTTTTATTATATATAGGTTTATTGTTTATAGTGTAGGTATTCGACGAAAAAAAATAAAAACAAATCTCAATTACATTTTGACTTATTTTTTACACTAACTATAGGGAGCTAATATAAAGTAAAAAATACCATACAACGACTAGATAGCCGTGTTTATACTACAGTCGTGACCAATGTTGAAGTCGACCCCCATTTATAAAGCAGGCAATGTTTACATTTATTTTACATAATATATTCAGATACATATATACCGTGATAATATTATTTTGTAAACATTGCCTGCTTTGTAAACGGAGGCCGACTTCGATGATAAGAAGGAGACGGCTATCTAGTTGTTGTATATAATATCTATTCAAAATACTGACATATTGGACCTTGGTTCTTCTTAAAAATTATACAATTTACAACGACAAATTTACCTATTCATCTTTTTAATGGAAAAGTAATTTTGTTTCTTAAAAAATAATATTTTTATAATTTATACAAGTTAAGTATATTATATATATATATATAT
>WHPZ01539527.1:0-12025 GCA_016617965.1 Macrosiphum rosae | reverse complement strand
GAGGGGACGGGTGCCGGGTGCACAAACTACAGAATTCCCTCGCTGCCTGGTGCGTTCTTACTTCTTATTCTGAAAAGAATATAGTGAAATATTGTAATTTGTAAGCAATTATTGATTTTCTAAGTTATTTGACACGCATGATCAACTAAAATAGCAAAAACAATAAAACTAACAAATACAAAATAATAAAATTAATTAACCAGTTTTTATGTGCTTTTTTCACAAGGGTTGCAAAATACTATTTTTCCATCAGTAGTGAATAGCTCGGTGTCTTTGTTCCCTGGGGAAATCCATTCTTGAATTTTATTGTGAATCGAACTACTTTTTTACGGTATATTCACGATTTACAAACTAAACAAAATGCACTAAATGGTGTGTCGATCGGAGTGGTATGTCGATAACTGACTGACAAAGCAAGAGCAATTATTATATTGACATACAAGTTTACATCGTAATCGATTAGTTATGTTATCTTTATTTAAATTACTATTTAGTGCCTATAAAATTTATTTTTGATTTTAGATTCTGAGCGGAGTGATGAATTTATATTGATTTTACAATGATATGTTTTTTTTTGTGTCTGTTATCACCTTTAGGACATAAAAAGTGCTTAGTTTTCTTCGACAGCATCTTTTCTGATAGGAAAGTGAATCTAGTTTTTACTTTGGGGGGGTCAAAAGTAAAAATGTCCCAAAAGTCTTCAAAAGCGCCTTGTTTGACTTGTTTTTAGCTGTTACTGACATTTTTAGTTTCCTTTTTTTTAAATTTTTTATTCCATAAATATCAATAAATTGTATTTGTTTGGTAAAAATGCTTGAAAGTTTAATGTTCCTATTATATTGTTTCATAGAAGTATGATAAATATATGTTAATAATTTTATTTTCTATACACCATAACATTTTGAAAATATTTTGTCTCTTTTTGAGCTGTTTACGGACATTGTTAGTTTTTTTTTCAATAATTGTCAATAAAATTTTACTTATTGGGTGAAAATAAACCGAAACCTAAAATAAAACCTCGAAATCATTTGATTTGTATTTTGATACTTAAAGTGGTCCGAAACTCATTTATAGGTGGCCATAAATTTTGGTATTCCTAAAAACGACTAAATGCTACATTTTGGAGTTTGTTTATTTTGTCAGTTTAGTATTTTGATTTTAAATAAAAAATATGGGGTCGATAATTTGATTATTAAATATTAAAGGACTGTTTCATTAAATATTATTTATATTATTACCTATTATATATTATATTATATATATTTTATCAAATATCTCAAACTTTTAGGTTATACAATTTAATCAATTGTTTTCACTCTAAATAATTAGTTTAAAATTTATATTTTTCTAGTTCATACTTATTATTTTTATAATTTTTATATAATTGTTTTTTTCATCCATGGTAATAATGCGAGATTTAACATAAGACACACAAGTTTTCCACCGTTTTTCGGTTATTTAAAAACAGCTATAAATTAATGCAGTTTTGTATAATTTTTAATGCATACATTGACTGTATTTTTATTGAGTAAACCAACTATTAACTAGATGTGCGAATATAGGTATTATATGGGTTTTACACACTGTGTGTGTGTGTGTGTGTGTATTATAGGTACCCACAGGTAAATACCTAAAGAGGAATTCCTGGACCATCCTCCGTCCTCGTTATTCAAACATCTGTACGTAGGTTTCCACATCAAGAATTTAATATCAAGTAAATATTTCATGTGAGATTACTCACTCATTATTAAACTCGTACTAGCAACACACGCATATGCACATATTTGATTCCTACCGGTGTGGTCTTTTATATTAATGATACTAAACAGATATCGATAATTAAATTAATAAATGCACTTAGAATACGACTGGAAACCTATTAATAAAGTCATAAATAATACTTCGTATGTATAAGAGGAAGCATCTTACGTAACGTAATATATATTACGTTTATATTTTCCAGACATACGCACACGCATATGAACTGATAACTAGTTTTAAGTAATAATTTACATAAAATATTAGATGAAATTAGTTCGGTTTCCTGTAATTTATGTAGAATTATTATTTTTAATATACTTATAATAATTAGGGCACGATCTCATTGCTAACGATAATGTCTACGTATTTTGATTACCTACAAGTAATCAGTTTTATATATAGGTAAAATTATGAAGGATAGCTACATCTGTCATTGCCTATATTTTCGAATGTGCATTAAACTATATAATGCACTTTTTTACAATAGTAAGTATACCTATACCTATTCTCAGTGGTGGTCAAATGATTTTGTGGGCTGGTTTGTCTGATTTTTGAACATGCACTATTTGATTATTAAAAATATATTTTATAGTTATCGGATCTTAAAATTGAAAAAAAAAAAAAAGTAAATGGGAAATCTATCCCCCTCATCCTCCCCCTTTGACCACCACTGCCTATAATCTAAAGGGAATTTAATTTCAAATCTATGTATTCAATTTAACGATAGGTATATAGCAAAAATAAAAACATTTGAAATCCAATGTAGGTACTTAGAAACTAAAATGGTTATTAAACGGTTATCTCGCGCGTATTCGTATCGAAATCAAATTATATCTATTCAAATCGAGCGTGATAAACAATTTTTACTGCTACATCTATTATTTTAACAAAATTGTAATAAGTGAAAAAAAAATACATAACTACGCATATTTTACAATATAATGATATAATGTTAGTTAAATCGTTATTTATTTTATTTCAAACTTCAAGTTTAATAGTTTGCATATAATGAATAATGCATAATTTCAGTGATTTGTTTACAAGAATGGCATCAAAAAAAAACCTAAACCTGAAGACATGCAAATAATTTGCACTGCACATTATACTTATATTATTATATTATGTATAGTGTATACGTGTCCGTTTAGTTTTCGACGACAATTGTTAATTTATTTAAAACGTTGAATAATGGCTATTGAAATGAGCAAGTGTGAAGTTATTAATTCGCTTTAATCTGCTACAGCAGGTCCGATCGGTGGTAATTAAAATAATTAATTATACCTACCTAACAACCACAACGTGTTGTTGGTATTTACTTCTGCCGTCTCCTGACTATTTCCGTGGGTTTGAGTAAAATGTACATTATCGAAGAGGTTAGTTCGATTTCCGATTTCAATTGAAATAAATTCTCAGTGAAAAACCACTTGTATCGTACGACCGATCTCCAAATATTATTTTTTAGTATGTTGAAGTAGTTGTTATATCGGTAGATTACTGGCCTGATTGATTTTAGGGGTGGGAAGCTAATGGAGCAACATGCAACACATATTATCTCAGTAATTGTGACTTAGAAACAGCTGGATCCCCAATTAATAATACATTTATGTCTCCATGCAAAGACGGGTTTTGTTGGCTAAAACTTTTTCTACACCATCCAACAATAGACATAAAATTGATTTCTTGACATTTATATGGCCATGAATAGTGGGTGCTATTGATTTCGCCAGTAAATCGAATATATAATATATTATCCTTCGTCTTGTTTAATAATTCTCTGCATTTGGCAATATCCTGTGTATTTACAAAAAATGTTGCGTTTTTGCAAATTATATTTTTGTAATTAACATTGTGTTGAAAAAAGTACTGCCTATTTTAGGTACAAAAATGCGATAATATTGTATTGGGGAGTGATTCCTGCCTAATTATTTTTTAACCAAAATTCAAAACCATTTTTAAAGATGTTTAAACGACTAGAAAAAAATAGGCCATTAAAATCAAATTAAATGAAAACTTTTATTTTTAATAAAACTGGGTAGGTAACTATGCACTTCAAAATAATTAAAATTATATTTTAAGTGAACCATAACAATGTTGGTAAAAAATATAACACAGCACAAAACGTCTTATTTATAATAAACAGTAATTTTATGCCTATTTATATTTACTATTTTCGTTTAATGAAGTATATTTATTTAATATTTATAACATTTTATTTTATCATTTTTACCAAGTGACGATGTTATTATGTACATTATTAAATTTAGGCATTTAGATGTTCAAAAAACATTTGTTTGGAAATATTATTAAAATAAATACATTTTATTATTTATCATTTAATTAAAAGTTATTATGACAATAATGTTATGACTTTGTGATAAGCCAAATGTCGTGATAGTATCATAGTGATACTAATGAGTAAAGTGATGATAAGAGGAGCTGTCTCTAGAGTCTAGACGGTCGTGACGCTCGTGAACTGTGTGTATAACAACAGCATTACGAGCGGCGTGCAAACGTATCGCAGTGATAGCTTGTCTTGAAGACAAAATTCACTAATCTATAAATCTATATAATATATAGATAGGTATTATATAAATATTATCTTACCCTACGACTCCGCACTACCATTTAGATTAAGTCAACGAATCAACAAAAAGCGCCCTCAATGTTTTCACTAAACTAATTCATAATACATACTTACATACACTATTAGAGGGGGAAGTCAATCAGAATGACCACCCTTCTTATTATTTAATATTAGTATTTGGAATTATTATGAATTTATCCAAAAGTATATCCCACTAATAAACAATGCAATTTAGGTTGGCATAACGGTTTTAATTCTATGTTGAATGCACAGTTCACCCGTCCATATGCGAACATTCATTTATTAACGCATTAAATTAAACAAAAAAGACAATTTAAATTAATTAAAGGTTAAACAAGCAATTGTTGGATAATTAGTTCCTAAAACAAAAGAAAAATGTAATATAAGATTTTATTTTTTTATTAATTTTGTTTTACTGATCAGCGATTATATTATATATTTACACACATTTTTGTTGATTTCATAATGATTTTAAATTATGGTTTTTTTTGACTAGATTGTATTAAAATTGAACTTTTATACAAACTTTTTTCCCGCAATATGATATTTGCTCTTTTTGCTTACGTGATTAAATTGCTCGTAACCAAATTACTTCGCTCTTATGGCGAGCGCTCGATTTTCCGCGACCAAATGACATGGAACCCATTTTTTAAAACCACTCTCCTCCCACCAAAATGTTTTCCTGTGTTCAACCTTAGTCCAGACCCTAGGTTAGACCCTTAGGATCTTAGAAATTAAACACAGTTCTCGACTTTACTCTTTTACATACAAAAAGTACCGGACATAGAACTCGATCTGCCGGATAGAATATTTGCCTAGTTGGTTATCACTTATCGACTATTACGTCTTACCGGTCAAATCATGAGCGGATCGGTACTTTTTTTTTACAGGGATATACATATTTATTGGGGCCTCATATAACAAAGGCCTATATACATATATATATATATATATATATATAATATATAAAAAAAATTGTAGCTTCGCTCGCAGTACTTTTTACAATTAAATCATAGTATACCTATACTACAATTAACTGTTAAAAACATATAATTATTAAAATGATGACAATTTTTTAAGTGTACTATTCCTAGCAGCTAACTTATTGATCACATCATTTGAATCAATTGTATTCAGTTAATCTTTTTCAACATAAATCAGCATTAAACTTTCTAAAGAGTCTTGACCAAATGTATTTCTCAATTAGTTTCTTATATATTTCAACTTAGAAAAACTCTTTTCACATTCCTACTTGTGCCACTGATAAGTGAGTATTAGTTTATACTCAACGAAAAGACTGGAATATGCATTTGTGTAAAGTTGTACTTCACAAGCACATCAAAGCAACAAACTACACAATATTTTACATTCGTATTTGGATTATGACTGCATGATACTAAAAGTTCATCATAGTTTGAACGTTCTAAAAAAACAAAATTAAAATTATATCATCAATATTAAATAGGTTATTACATAATTACATTTTTTGTACGTTTAATATTAGTTATTTTTGTTATTACCATCAATATTTTCATTGTAGTACCTATATACACAATCAATATTTTTTTATATTTCTTTGCATTTTGATATAAATTTTATGTATTAATTTCGGAAGTATTCCTGGACAATAATTAGAAATCTGGTCAAATACATCAATAAGAACGTTATTTTGAAGTGTTACATCTGGTTTGAAATTATTAGGGTCTATACAAGCACTATCCATGTTTTTCGAATCTTGAAACATTAACTTCATATGAATGCAATGGGACTGTTATAGGGTCTGCCTTATAATCGAGAATCGTTTTTTTTTTACGAGATTGAGGTAGACTATTTGCAATTTCTATTACATTTTTTTTTATTTTTTGAAACATTTTATTAGTATGTTGTACAAACATATCAGCTGCAGCGTTAGTCCCAGTATGATAAAAATTTAATTTCCAAATGTTGTTATTATTGTTTTGGCTTGCATTGGAGGGCCTCTAAGTATAATATTGATGGGGGCCTTCCGGGAAAATCCCGATTTCCCGATGGGCCTATCCGCCTATGCGGCGGTCACGACTTTTGGTAGACTCCAACACGGTTTTCGACTTAACATTTTTTTTACATACCTACGAAAAAGCACCACATAGATGCCGGGGACCGTATCCAGCCGTTTAATTACCGATTTACACTCAAACTCGACTTTCAAATCTTCACGCCTTCAAAACGAGACCGCCAAAGTCAAAGCCTTATCACCAAACCACTACAGATCCTCATAACCTCCTCGAAGATTTGAGTTTTGAGAAACCGTAGACATGCGAGAAAAAAACAGACATGTCATACATAATTCCAACAAATCTGTTTCCAAAATGTAAATTCACTCACAGCCAGTCTCACGGGCCCACTGGTAATATAGGTATAATATAAAGATTGAAGGATGTACTAGGGCCTACACTAGATATTAAACTATTTATAATTAGTTTTTCGTGTTATTGATCAGCCGTATTTCAATAGCACGTTTATATTTATTTAATCAATAAATTACATTGCGGCAGGGTATGATATACCCGAAAATTGACTTGGTCGCCGTTCTATCTTATTTATAATTATATATTCTATGGGCCTACGTTCATCATTACCGAATGGACAAACCTTATCGATGGCTGCCTCGATGACACAGCAATGGAAATAAATAGTGTGGCTAACGATTATAAATGATCCACTCTATGGAATCAGTCGATAGCGTAAAATATGTAATGATAAATACCCGGAGCGCGCGAAAAGAAGAAATCATTCTGACGGAAGGACGGTCTGGCACTTGCCTCACTGCGGCGACGTCGTCTGGCGACGATAAAATAATATTATATTATTATGCTGAAATATAAACACGAGACGAGCTGGTGACGATTGTCGTGGGTTATATTGTTATCGTTGTATGTTGTGTATTAAGTAGGAAAAAATAATATGGTCGTGCGGTTTCCGCGAAGGCTTGCTGCTGCTCTAACCGTCACCGGCTCATCAATATGTATAATGATGACAGTAATAATAAATAAATAAATAAATAAATAAATAAATACAGAACATGACACGGTTGTTGTAAACTAGAAGGAAGGATTTATATGTGGAGAGATCGCTATAAAAATAATATAGGTACCTACAGTGGAGTCTCGATCAGTCGAAATTCAAGGGAAATGTATATAATATATTATGTGTGTCGTGTGTGTCTGATTCACTGACCGCGACCATAATCTATTAGGTATTATTATTATGATTATTATTATTATTAAGTTTTCAACATCGATACCTAGGCACAATAATCTATAACCTATAAAACTCTATACCTGTATCATTTATCGCGTTGCTTGCAGTATTTTTAATAAATAGTATAATTTCTTCTTAGATTTTATAGGTATCTATCGCGATCAGCGTATAATGTACTTGTATCACGTTGCTTGCAGTATTTTTAATAAATAGTATAATTTCTTCTTAGATTTTATAGGTATCTATCGCGATCAGCGTATAATGTACTTGTAGGTATAATATAATATATAATTTATCGTACGATGATATCCGACTTTGCTTTACTGTTATTATATTACAATAATGACAATGATAATCGGATGAACCGCCTCCCGTACACAGTCGTCATGTTACACAGGTGGTCGGGTATGTAGGTACCTATGTAATATTATCACGTTAATGTGTAAACCATAAATGTCTATGCCCTATGGGAATCGACGTACACGACTTATATTTTTGTTGTCGTGTCGAGAAATGCCATTTTTGATTTTTCCCATGGCCGTAACATTATACCATTGATTAAAAATGCATTATTATTTATCAATGGTTATACTTATGTATATTTTTGAAAGTAGATGAATTGTTCCCAGCGTCAATCTTCGGCACAATGTATACAGGGTGTTGCCCGATAAATGTGTCAAACTTCTAGAGGTGTTTCTACACCTCAATTGGAACAAAAAAAGTCCTTATGACCATAACCGAATTATCAATAATAAGATCTTATTATTATTATCTTATCACTCGAGTGATCATTTCCATGTTTGTGTTTTTTTGGTTAAGCTCAAGTTTGATTCATAATAATGTTTATATCTGCTAAACAAACAAATGTTTTATAACATTAAAATGTCATAATTTTAAAAAAATTCAGTTTTATCTTACAACAATTATTTTGTTAGGCAAGTGTCATAAGGACATTTTTTGTTCCATTTGAGGTGTAGAAACACCACTAGAAGTTTGACACATTTATCGTGCAACACTCGGTATACATTTAGACGGCTGTTGACGAAAAAAATGCACGACAAACAAAATATTTCGGTTTTTCCTGAATCAAAAAAATTAAAAAAAAGATTTTATTCACAATTTATACAATTTTACAGCGTAGATACCTATTATAGGTAAGTTTTATGACATATTATATTATATTATTATATTATAATATAGCATAAACAGTCACCCTTCACATCGCGAACTGTGTAGACGCCCTTTTTTTGGTGCCGAAAGTGTTAAACTTCTTACTGGCCCATTGTTGAAAATTGTCTATAATTCAAAATAATAATATGTAAATATACCCATACATTATGTTATAGATAACCAGACACTCATTAACGAATGATGAATTCAACTCAGAATGATTCTATTCTTTTCTTTTTTATATTAATATTTTCTGAATTTGATGAATAATATTTACAAATGCCAGCATGTCTGGGTGGCGTAGCACCCAGTTCTTCACTGTGTTCAAATTGTTAAGCCCTTGGATACTGGTGCTCTACACACACACACCAAAAGATTTGCAGCGTAGTCTCTCTTGTTCAACTTACGAGGAACCTCGTATAACATTTCCAAGCTAACGAAAAACTATTATCGTGGCTATGAGGCCAATTTTTGCCTGTCAATTTTGACAACTCTTACAGTCTTACTCATATTGTCAATAGAAACATGAACATCGTTTACAAAATCAATTGAAACGTCGTACTTAAATACAAATATTTCATTATGCCGCCGCCCGCCAAAGAGTGTGTTGTAAATTAATGATTTTTCGTTGTGCAATATCTTAGGATAGAGATATTTTTTTCCGTTTGCTTTAGACACTAGCCTGTATATAGGTACCTAATGGCTAATGTAGATGTGTTCGACGTTCTTTTTTGGAGATCGTTTCATTTTCTATAGTATGAATACCGAATATGACAACGAAAACTCATTGCCCGAAACTAGCAATAATCGTAGGTATAACATTTTCGAATGTTATAATACCTACATATTATTTACATAAATATATTTCCGTAATAGCGGTTGGACGATTCCTAACAATAATGATTTTGATTAATATTATTTTAAATTTATATTTTTTTTAAATACATAACATAATGTCGTGTGCAAAAAATAATGAAACCCATTATCTGAAACCAATATTCCGAAACATGCGTTTTGCTATAATAATAATAAGGCGCGGTGCATAAATTATTTCTCTGAAATTTATTTATGTTTAATTTGGATGGTTTGTCGAGTTGTTATATTATATTATAATGACATTGCTGTGGCCCGAACGAAACGATATTATAATGTACACAATAATATTATATTCGCAAGCGGTTATCGCTCGATTTCCATTCACATCATTATAATACGCTATACCTATCCGTGGATTTAGCAGTGGTATCTTCTGGGTCAGTGTAATAATATTTTAATCGATCCTATATTTCCATTTTCGGTTCATACATATTTTAATGAAACACTGTAACCCTGTATTATAATATTTATAATCAATGACGGTACAAAACGTAAAATAACATTTTTTTTTTATGTATTTCTACTACCTGATACCATTGAATATATCTATACTACCTATACATCGATAAACCTTAATAATATCCACCAATTTTAGAAGCATTGGTAAACAATTTGTAAGAAATAATTATTCGATCACTAAAATAAGGAAAAAACGAACTAAAAAATTATTTTACATCAGTCGACATTATAATATAATGGTTTGTAGAATGACTTAAATCCATAATTTAATCTGCATGTCAAACATTTATTTTTTACATAAACAAATAGGCATGGAAATTATCAATGGCGAGTCAATTATCAGTATGCAAAGGCCGTCCAAATCAAACTTAAAAATGTAATTTATTAATTAAATAAAATGGTGCACAGTGGTATATATTTATATGATGCAATTTCAATGTAAGTTATCCATCTATGGGAGGTTATGAGGTTATTCTTTCGGTTGTCCTTTTAAATTTATTTTACCAAAAATGTTTACGTCACGGTCTTAACAAATCTGTTTTAAACATGTTTTTTTGTTTTTTTGTAAGACGTAGCTGTTAACTTTTAGTCATTACCGACCCTTGAAGTACCGTCAATCTGGGTGACTTGGAACGATTTTGACCTTTTAACTTATTCATTATTGATAATTATATTCTGTAAGCAATCATGCAGTGTCGCACACCTCCAAGGAATAGATTGACCAAAAAAAAAATCAAGTAAATTAAGGTAAAAATAAAATAAAAAGTGCTTGTTCCAAGTCACTCGGGGTTTTTGGTGACTTGGAAGATGCGTTTTTTTCAAATGCAGATTGCATTTAATCATTTGTGGAAGGTCACTTTTACCGCTACAATTATTTTTTTTTTAAATAAAGTTTTTATAGTTATTTTAAATTTAAATTTGGATAAAATTACATACTAAAGAACCAATAATAGTACATTTTTTTGTACCTAATTTAATTATTTAAAAATATTATTTGTGGGTACTTGAAACTTCTAAAGTATATTATATAAAAATATGTCGTATGATAACATGCAAATAATACTAAGTCAACTTACGAGCTACCGTATTAAAAATAACAATTTAAATATAATATAAAATATCCTAGGCTGACAAACCGTCTTCGATCAGAATCGTGTTTCATATACAACGGTTTTATATCATTTAACTCAGCATTGAATTTAACACAGCTATTACAGTGACTTAGTGGCGTAACCTAGGACCTTTTTAAGGAGGGTGATATGGTATAATTTGTCAATCATAAATAAAAAAATGTATATTTTAATATAACTTAAATACCCAATTAACCATTTATAAGTTTATAGCAAAGTAGCTAATTTATTAAGTTTAGGCGTCTGGGCTGAAATAATAAAATAAAAAAATAAATATTTATTTCTATTCAACAATTAAATTGAGTTAACAATTAAAACCCACGGATTACATAGGTAGGTACTATTCCACAAGTAAATTTTATTACATTATTTTTAAAATACATTTTCTATTCAGATATAAATCCTTGTTATTTAGCAATAATGTATCCATCATTGCTGTGTTAGAACTCAAATTATCTGATGACATTTTTTTTTGACATTTTCGACTCTGTTGATTCCACTTAATCTCTAATGAGTAAAACCGAAGATGACTTAATACTAATTTTGTAGCTAAACAATCATTGTAAAGTATGTTTTGTACTAACAATACATGGTCTGGGGAGTGTATATCACTCGTATCACCCCGCTTAGGTACACCACCGCAGTGACCCCTCAAGGCTCAACTGCTTAAGACACCTACTGTACAGCAGAGCAGTAACCACTTGCCTGCCTTTTTTATTGAATTCAATTTTATAATAAGTAGGTACAATCTGACTACTCGCCGAGTATCGCAGACCCCACTTTA
>WHPZ01539504.1:0-25760 GCA_016617965.1 Macrosiphum rosae | reverse complement strand
ATATTATTATGTTTGTAGCCAATTCATCATAATAACAATTAATACTAAGTATAGGTATAGCCTTACATTATAACCAGGATTAGTGAGTAATGATGTACATTTTCATGAAGATTTTATAATTTCTCATATTAATTTCTTATCAAATATATCCTTTGATATTATATACTATAGTTATTAGTTATAGTGTATTTAACCTACACAGTTATATTTGAAGTTTAAACTGTATTACCATTTACCATTAACATATTTTAATATTATACTGTTAAACAAACCTAATACGCAAAATACAAATAAATTTATCTCGGCAATAAATTTGCATTTTTATCCATTTTATTAAAAAAAATTGTATTTTTACTTCCAGCTTAAATGTTAAGGGTATAAATGTATTCCTACATTAATTGATTTTTCAATTTTTTGTAATTTATTGATTGAGTTATTTCTACAATTTTACACTAACTACTTTTTAAGATTAGTTATAAGTTATTAGGTACTTCTTACAAATTACAATGTACCTAGTCTTAACACAAGACCATATAAGTCAGAACTGTTTATAATTGATAAATATGTTTTATTTAACATAATATATTATAGTTAAGTATAAAATACTTTAATTTTAGTTCATATATTCACAGTCATTTAATTCTTAATTAAATAATAAAAATTTAACTAACACAACAACCGTACAACCTCAAAAATTAATTTTCTTAAAAATAATTCATTAAAAATCAAGTTTTCAAAGGAAGTGGAAAATATAGTCTCATGTTAAATACAAACTTGTGGGGCCTAAATATTGTAGATTTAATTAAATGTGGGTGTCAATACTGCAACCGTTATTTTATTATTGAAATACATTTTTTAAATATGTGAAATTATTTTCATATATTATTATTATTATACTATGATAATGATGTTAATATTATCATCATACTTATCTATAGACTATAATTCTCTAAATCTTGAATGTGTTATGTTACGTAATTATTATTACTCATCTTGTAAAGTTGTAACTATACTAGTATCAGTACTTATTTCACTATAGGTAGGTAGGTACCTGTATAAATAAATTACAATTTACAACTATTGTCTGTCAATAATAGAACGCATTGGTTATTTATAAGATTCAAATTTTCAGCGAACGACCCCAACACAGCCGGTTCCTTTTTGATAGAAAAATAAAGTTTTTGTTGTTTCGGATCATTGGAAACTTTCATTAAAACTACCTAAATTAATGATAATTAACTTTGCGTTTTTGATATTTGGTTTTTATACTCGTACTTGTAGAACTCATTTTTATGTAAAGCTTTAAAAACTAAAATATACCTACCTACTTTAGGTAATACAATTATTCACTTACAAGTTACAGAATACCACTAACGAAAAAATATCGAAATAATTAATTATAATTTTGTAATTGTTGAGCTATCATAGTTTAAACTAGAAGCTAATAATAATATTAAAAAAAAAAATTAATTATAATAATTAGAGCCATGGTGGAAAGATCCTGGGGTACCTGGGCTGATCATGGCTGATTTGTTGAAAATATCCAGTATTTGATCATAAAAAAAATAATTTATGATCTATAATATAATAATATTTATCGAATTATTATCGAAATATGGCAATTACGAATTATCGTATAATTATGCAATAAATATCATAAATGTAACATACAAACCATAGTGACCATATTACAATTTATTTTAACTTAAGACATCACTTAACGTTTTATAAGTAATTTCGATAGTACCCTAATTATGTCTATATGCATATCCTCTTAGATCGTAATTTTCGTATTACAAATAATACGCCTAATGCTGTTTTTTAAATTCTTTATCATTTTTTATTGATAATGCGCATTTAATTAATTTTACCTTTGTAATTTTAGGTACTCTAAAATTGCTACCTACTGTACTATTCCATATTTTATATGTCTTTATTTAATTTTAAGTTACTCTAGTGCCGTTTGGCGTTGCAATCTATAATAAATATATAAATAAATAGTTATAGTTGTTCCTTAGTTAATTTTTAACCCCTAAGTTATGTAAGTATACATTTACATCGATTACTACCGGAAACACGAGTTAATACATATTATACATCGGAACCCCACAGCCCATTATTGTTAACCAACCTGATCCCCATCACGCGATATTTATATTAGGATGTTAAAGAAGGGGATAAACGAAAACCCCGTCCTTTCGTTTGTGGCTATACCATATTATTTTGTCCACGCAATTATTTAATAAAAATGTAATACCCTTATTATAGAGTAATATGATCAAAACAACTTCAATCCTGGATGTCTGAATTGGTCATAATATTTAGTATATTATATTGAATATTCATGACGTACACACACAATATATTATACCTATGTATATTAGGTACTTATACAGTTCTAAATTGGCGTATGGGAAAAAGCTCAAAGACTTCTCGCAAAACTCGCATTCGCTTGTGTATAGGTACAGCAATTAGCAGTGTATCTATATAAGTTATACATATATAGTTACAGTGGTTCCTTAGTTAATTTTTACCCACTCAGTTATGTATATATTTACATCGATTACTGCGGGAAACACAATTTAATACATATTATATTATACATCGGCACCCCACAGCCCATTAATACTGTTGACCAACCGGCTCACCATCACGCGATATTTATATTAGAATATTAAAGAAGGAAATAAACGGAAACCCCGTCCTTATTCGTTCGTAGCTATACCATTTGTCCACGTAATTATATGATGAAAAATGTAAAACCTATATAGTGTAATATGATCAAAACATTTTCTCAGTGTGCACTGTGCAGTGACCATCTACCATTGGATGTCTGGATTGGTCATATTTAGTGTATATTGAATATTCATGATGTGTATACATACATAATAATCTAATATATACCTATACATTACTTCTACAGTTCTAAATTGGCGTATGGGAAAAGGCTCAATGACTTCTCGCAAAACTCGCATTCGCTTGTGTATATAGCAATTAGCAGTGTATCTATATAAGTTATACATAATATATAGTTAAAGTGGTTTCTTAGTTAATTTTTACCCACTCAGTTATGTACATTTACATCGATTACTGCGGGAAACACGATTTAATACATAATAATATTATACATCCACAGTCCCTTATTATTGTTATATAAGCAATGGATCACGCGATATAATATTAGTATTAGAATATGAAAGAAACAATAACAAACGAAACCCCGTCTTTCCGTCCGATGCTACCATTTTGCCACGTAATTATATTATACCTATTATAAAAAAATATTAAATAGTATAATGATATGATCAAAAACACAGACGCGTTAGTATAATAACACAGAAACACGCGGCTGACTGTTGTATTAGTCGCTGTTAGTCATGAAACGACGATTCGCATTTTTAACCACTTAACGAACCCACTAAAACACAGTCACTATACCTACATCGAATGATAATTATCATTATTTGGAATAAAAGAAAATCATAAATATTTATGTCTTATTTATTAATCTTTGTTCGACGACCAAGTTTTATTTACATTATTATTTTAGTAGGTAGGTAGTTGATTGCCCACTCGTTCAGCATATTGTGCTCCTCGTCACTTCCACAGTACTATCATAGATGGCGTCACATGGACGTGTTTCCAAAAACTGCAATTCACTATTATAATAATATTATATTATTAAAGATCGGGTTATTAGGTTCTAAATAATTTAAAACAAAATTCTAATATGCTCTAAAAAAAACCTTAAAATATTTTCTTAAACTGGAAAAATATGCTAAAAATTTGCTTTTATTTTACTTCTAATAATTAAAAAATCTATATATAGGTACCGATTACAAAAGAAACATAATTATTTATATTATGTAAAACCATCGAGTACCTATAATATATATACTAAATATATTATACTCGATGGTAAATTATATATACTATATAGTCTACCCATGTCAACATTAAACCTTATACATTTGTAATATTTACATTTACCATCCATTAATCGCCCATGGAAGTAGTACAATTATTGAATACTTTTTTTTTTGGTAAATTATCTAAAAGTCACACTTCAAACAATTAAACAAATTAAATAATAACACATTTAAAAAACACAGTTTTTTTTATAGTTATTTTATGTTCAAAATTACATATTAAATAGGTAACCAAGAATAGAATCTATGTAATGGTTTTAGTTATTTTGTTGTAATTTTACCGTAATTGGCTGTACCGTATTAATAATAAGTAATAACGATATAAATACGAAATATCCACACTGACAAACCGTCTTCGTTCAAAATCGTTTTTCGAATACAATGATAATATCATGTCATTGAATTCAAATTTAATGGCATACCATCCATTATATACAGTGACCCACTTGTGACTTACTGTACTGCAGAGCAACATCCACTTACCCACATTTCTTTCATTTTTAAATTAAAGCCATTTGTTCTTCGTGCGACGAATTAATATTTGCAACTCAAGAAATTAACAAATATCTGCATATTTATGAAAAAATAATACAATATATTCTATATGAGATATAGGCTGAGCATTCTTTTATTCCCAAAATATGCAACATGTTTTTTCTACGAATTCTGTACTGGATAAGTCGTCCAGGTTTTTCACCACCGTTGAGCTGCATAAAGTCAACAAATTTAATATTATGCAAACACCTAAAAATCTGCTCTCTTATAATAGTGTCCAACTATATTACCTAAGACTTCATTTAAGTAATTTCAACAACTCTATAAAAATTGTTATGTTAACCAGACATTATTATAGTTGAATATTGTAATTGTTAATTTCGCTCTATATTAACTGAGTAAAGAGTCTCAATTCTATATTATTATTTATACGAAACACGAGCATAATGTAAGTATACAGTTGTTGCACTACGTCAATACCTCCTACCTACCTATTACTACATTCGTTAATGCATATTTATTACCTATAATTTATAGTTAAATGTCGATAGGTATCTATCCAATATATTAAATATATAATTATATTATTGTCGATTTTTTTAGTCACGTAAAAATGTTTTACATTTTCAAAGAATAAAGTAGGTAGCCAGGTAGGTACCTACCTATCATAAATCATAATTTATTGTTTTTGTAATATTTTACACGCCAATGCGATTTAATGATTTAATCAACAAGACTGTAAATTATTAATCAAGAATATTAACTTTATAAACTATATATGATAATATGTGGTTTCAAGTGAATCAAATAAATTTATAAATGTACATGGGAAATGTCAAATTCGGGCAATGTATAGGTTAGATTTTACAGGTTAGGCATAGAATATTAGAATAATACTATACACTAATACTGTGCAAGCAGTGTTGCAAAGTACTTATGGATATAAAAGTATTTGTGTAAGATCATTCAGATACTTTGTTAACTACCTACATACTCAAATACGTTTTTTTTTAAATAGATGCTTCCTCAAAATATCAAATACCTACTAAGTTTCGAATAATTTAATAATTCATTTTAGTTTATATTATATTTTCTATTTTAATTTTGATCACGTAAAATAATCATCAAAATTGTGAGATGTTCTTCGACGACGAAAACAGTTAAGTATTTTAAAGTTTCGACAAATCATACGGTGTAAAATAAATGCTCTATAAAATTATATTATATTCGGATCATTTTTATTTCATAATAATTACTAAAACGTATTAACGTACTAAAATAATTTTGAAAACCGTTTTCAACGCTCAAAAAAAGCATTTCGGGGATAAAGATGAGCCCGAGGACCGTGCCTCCCTTGTCTCCTTTAATCCAGCTTGACCTGTATTTGTACTTGAATATTTTTATAAAGTATCTTCTACAAGACTGTATAATACACAAGTGAATACGTCCAATCGCAGTATGCCAATATAGGTAGATATAGACACGCATGATTTACGCTTCAATAGTGCGTATTTGCATTTTGCATTGATTAAAATGAATATAAATACTGTTATTTATAATCAATGCGGTTAGTGTAATGAAATATGATATGAATATAATACGATGACTACTCGTACTTATGGAAATCGTTTGATTTGACGAGAAAAACGAATTATAGTTAAAAACGAAGGTCATAATATTATGTGTAATAAATATAAATTGTAATGACATACGCCGTACGCGTACCAAATGCATTTTTCATTTATTCGGCATTTAATATATACATTTCATATATATTATACCTACTCAAGTATACGGAAACAAAGTTGAATGCCCCACATATTGTTTATGGATCATAAATATTAACGCCGCGGTACCCATATATATATATATATATATATATTATGTATGTAACCTATACCTATAATAGAGGCCCTGTTATTATTCCACAGTTTTTATCATTTTGAAATATTTGTTTGTTTAAACTACCATAATGCACTATTACATTATTTAATGCATTTATTTATTAGGTAGGAAAAATAGAAACTAAACACATGTTTATATTATAATAAAATAATACAGATTGATTCATTTATACCAGTGAACACACATTATTTCTAAACTGTATGTCTGACTGTATGTCACTGCGGTGTAAGGTCTATTAGACGACGATCTTTATTTTTAATTGCACATAACCATGAAGCATGATATCATACTTTTATACAAATATTGGTGCAAATAGATATCAAATATTTAACCATCATTTTTTTTTCATTGCTAAATAGTAGTAAAAGTCTAGACGAACGGATTGATGAATAGTGTCACAAATTTCTCGGGTATACAATTTTTAACTTGCCATTATTTACTCCTGATATAAACTTTAAATTATGTTATTAATAGGTAACAAGTACTAATAACAAACTATTTGTTAAACATTCGAAAATATATTTTATATAAATCAGAACGTTCATAGAAATATGGTGTACAGTCTTATACATAGATAGGTACCTAATGGGAAATCAAATATTCAAAGAAGAATTCAAAATCTGGTTGTGACTTGTGGTTTCACCGATAGAAACGACAAGATGGAAAAAATAAGAGGAATATAAAATGTTATGAACAATGTCATGCTACTGCAGGAATGTCAAATTTTCAAAAAAATTAAATAACGTAAAAAGTTATTTATGCTCTTTTAAATAACGAATTCGGTCGGTATACGTTAAAAAGGTTACTCTGCATGTTTATAATATATACTAATAACTACCATAATATATACGGTATAATATAATTTATATATTACGCATATTATACGGAATATACGTCATTATGAGCCCATTAGGGGTGAACTCGTGGGACATATTGAAACGATGAATGACGTCAGTTCCTATTTCCATTTAAAATAACACGATACACTTTTGTATATACTATATAGGTGCATGTACACGCTGCGATTGTATACAAACTAATATTAGGTATGTTATAATATTATGTAAAATTACGACATTTACCAGTAGTGGCTTTAAGGGAGTGCCACATATAGGGGTGATCGGTCTCTGTATTTTTTCTTCTATTATTATTCAGTCGGCGGTGGCGAAATAAATATTATTATAATATATTTCGGGAGACGTTAACGCTCGCGAATGTTAAATAAAAACAAATTTAATAGGATTTTTTGCGGACGCATCGCGTGGATTATATAATATTATATCGAACACTTTTCGTGGAATTGCAGGAAAATACAGTTTATCGGTTAATTTCCAGTGTCGTTAGGTATACCAAAAAAAAACACACAAGTATTGTATAACAGATAAAATACAGCATGCCACAAGCCACAGACGATGAGTAATGTCATTTTCTTTCATATAAAACAACACGATACATACTTTTATATTTAGCCATATAGGTACACGCTGAGGCTGTATACATAATGTTAATTGCTAATATAAGCTAGGTAGGTATACCTCTATTATGTACATTAACCAGTACCTATGTATAGTGGTTTTAAGGGTGTGTGACATGGGGGAGGGGGGTGGGGTATAAACTAAGCCGACTTTCAAATAAATTAAGATAACATCGACCAACTGCAGGCTATCAAATTGATTGAGAATTATAATAGTTAAAGAAATAGCTGTGGTAGCTGTGTCGAGCTGTTTATTTATTTATTTATTTCGTTTAGTAGCTTGGTCTTAAAGCTTTTCAGTAATATACAACAATATTTTTAATATCAACTATGAGTGAAATTCCTTTTCGAAAAACTAGTTCTAACTAAAAAAAAAAGGTGTTCTGCAGTACAGTAGGTTATAAGTGGGTCACTGTATAATGGATGGTATTAAATTTGAATTCAATGATATAATATCATTGTATAAGAAAAAAGATTCTGAACTGAGATGGTATATCAGTCTAGGTATAAGACATATTATATACTTATTTATGGTATTAAAAAAATTGACCTATAGTAGGTACCTATAATAAATTCCAAATTAATCATATCACAATATTCATTAGGTACTTATAAAGCATTATACATCAACAACAAACCCTGATACTATCATTGATATATAAAAGTGTACTTAAGAAGTTTCAGTTACCCATGAATAATATTAAACACTCACAAGTCACAACAAAATAACTAAATTAGTTATTCTAGGTTTTTTATTATGTAATTTCGTCCAAATTTGAATTTAAAATGACTATAAAAATTAACTGTCTTTCTGTATTTTTGAGATTTTTTGGTAACAGAATTAATTACTTACGTGGAATCTTATATTAAATTTTCAATCCTTAGATTTAAGTCGAACATTTTATACATTTTTTACTACAAAATAATTATTCAATTTAAAATTTGATAAATTTTGTCAAAATTTAATGTTTAAATGCTTATAAAAAAAAATTGTGCCTTTGTATTTTTAATATTTGTCAACTGATATTATAACAATATATCAGGAGCCTTGTATTACATTTTTACAACTGATCTGTTGGCCCAACAGATAAAACTTTATTGATATGTATAAAAAAAATAAACTAAAACAATTAAAAACTGAAAATGTCCGTAAACAGCCAAAATATTTTCAAAACTGTATGGTGTATAGGAAATGCTAAAAATGGAAAATGAAAATGATCCTAAACAGTTCAAAACAAATCATAATAATTCGAAAATCTTATCGTGTATAGAAAATGCAAATATAAACAACCAGTGAAAATTTCGTGAATATACATTCATTTGTTTTAGAGTTACATCAATAACCAAAATCGATTTTCTCGAAAACAGATTTTGCTTAAAAATTCCCGTTTTTCCTTAATTTTTCTTTTGTTTTTCACGTCTTTTTTGAAAAGTACTGTTAAATTTTTACTTTTGACCCCCCAATGTACCAACTAGATTCACTTTCCTATCAGAAAAGATACTGTTGAAGAAAATCCAAGCACTTTTACTGTCCTAAAAAGTGATGACAGACACAAAAAAAAAAAAAATAAATAAATAAATAAAAAAAAAAAACACACATCATTGTAAAATCAAGACATTCATCGTTCCGCTCAGAATCTAAAAGTAAGTCAAACTAGTTCCAACTTTGATGATGGCCTTGCGTTATAATTCTAGTTTTAACTAGTTAAAATCGATTCTACAGAAGAAATAGGGTTGTGAAAATTAGTGTCGACTACCTATATAGTTAAAACTAGAATTGACCTGCATGGCCACTCTCAACGTCGAAGCTTTAGTATATTGACTTGGGTACTTTTTTTTAGTCAGGACCAGTCGTGTCCGAAATAATATAATATATTTTTGAAAACTGAAAACTTGTGAAAATTGATTTTCTGAAATTTCACACTAACATGTTATTATAGATTCCGGATTTTAACCGTAACATATTATTATATAATATATACTGTCTATATAACCAAAGCGTAGTTGATATTGTTGTGTAAACTCGCGCTCGGTCGAGCTATTACAACACACATCGCACACAGTCAGCAGGTCGTTCGGCGGGCCAGGTGGACACAGTCACCTCTGCAGTGTGTGTGTGCGACGTGCGTATGTTTAAATATATCATATTATTATTATTATTATTATTATTATTATATATATACACGATACAAGTCTCGAGCATAGTATATTGTGTATAACGCACATTAATATTATATATATATATAGGTAGATAGGTATATATTATGCCGCCGCTGCAGCTGTTTACAGTTTCCATCTGTCGTCGTCGTCGTCACCGACGTGTATGTGTTTACTCACAAGCAGATCTAAAAACCGTATAGGTAGGTATATAGGTACTGCAGGCGCCGGCTGCAGCTGCCAACCCTTTTGGCCGTCCTCCGAGTCCACATAATATATAATATAATAATATAAACTATTTTTTAACTACGCGTGTGTGGTAACGCTTATATACGCATGCGATAGCTGGTATACATGTGAAAAAGTGGCAATTGTTTAGTGAAATACCGGAAACAAAACACTTGGATTATGTGTGTGTGTGTGTGCTCGCACACTGAACACAATATAAAATAGTACAATAATATGTAACACGTTTAACACACTTTTTGTGTCGCTGCTCATTTCCCGTTTGCTGCGGCGAACATAATATATTTGCGCCGCCCACACGGAGACTCTATTGGCGCTGAAAAAATGAAAACATTTAAATTATTTAAATCAGATGCATCTGGTGTAACGATCGCGAGCAGCGGGAAAATAACAAAAATAAGACCTACGATAAAAAAGAGTGTTAAATAAATTTTTTAAATTTTTAATAGGTATATTATTATAGATAAGCCGTTAAAACTTTTAACGCCGATATACCATAAACGGTGTGTATTCATCAAATATAATATAATTAATAATTGTACATTATATATAGAGTCTGCGGTTTATTTCATTCCCATAATAATATATTCCTATGCAAATATAGAGGTATATAACGTGCGGTATTGCCCAAACATTTTATGTTGGAGTTATAATAGGTAGGTATGTAGGTATAAACCAGTAACCGCTACAGATAATCAAAAAATAACATTGACGTATTCGTTGTATATGGGCATGGAAGGATAGTATTGTGCCTACGTACTATATAGGTACCTATAATATTACGGGTAACCATTTGTTAACAGAAATAAACAAATATGCTGTTATTTATTTTTTATACAAGTCTTAATGGGAGACCGTATTTTTAAAATGCGAATTTTGGAAAATCCTTTCTAATTGCACATCTCGATCATATCAGAGCCGTTTAACTGCACTATTCCAAATTTCAAGTTCGCTCGTTTTGTAGTGTTAGAGATGCATCGATCGGTGAGTGAGAGATTACGTCATGTTCTACTACCTACGTCGTAGGTCCTACGATGTAATCTGTGATTCACACAAAGTATGCTCATCCCCCCCTCACCAGTTTTTTGTCAATAATGCAGTTATTCAAAATCTGGTTTTTAGAATTTTTAAATATCTATAATGTAGCTATATAATATAATATATTATAGGTATACATTTATACAGTATATATGTACTTACTTGAAGAACACATTTTCCAATTTTAAAATTATCCACAAAGGATTTTACAGTGAAAAAGTGGTGGCTTTATAAAAATAATAACCAATTTGTAAATTAAAAAAAAAATTACAATGTTAAAATGGTTTATTTAAATCAAGCAGTTTATTTTATATGATTTTGTAAACAATATTTTTTTTCGTATAAATTAATTTGCATATTCATGATTTTTTCAAAATATTATTTTTGGGAATTATCAGACATGAATAAGTCTATCATCAGTCATTGTCCAAATAATTTTCTTAATTTTTTTTACACTTTTAAATAGTATCAATTTTTAATTGTTGATTGATTGTCAGGTCTTTCTGTTACATCCTGTATGCTGTATACAGAATGATTCTTTTATCATGAACTACTCTTAATTTTAAAAAGTCTTTAATGTTTTGGAATATATTTTTTTTATACATGGTTCCAGGTTACAACGGGTTTTTTAAAAAAAAAATAAAATGGTAAGTGGTAAGCGGTTACCCCTCAAAACGTTGGTCCACTTCTCCGATCATCGAAACTTTAAATATATACCTATTATAACTCATTAAATCATCCTAAATTCGAGCTGTACGCATCGAAGTACTCAGAAAAATATTCTGCTTTCGAAGATTAAATTAAAAACGTATAATATGTTCTCAAAAGTAAAAAATACTTAAAAATTATAAGAATAAAAAGAATATAAACATTTTTTTTTTTTAAAAGACGTTCTATTCTAACGATTTGAAACCACGTAAAAAAAATATTCTCAAAAACATCAATAATACTTGTGTTAGAAGAATCACCCGGTATGTTGTACACGCACTCAGTAATCAATTTATTTCCTCGATCTACATTTTTTTTTTTTTTTATACCAAACGCAACAAAATATGTAAACTGTGCGAAAAGTCGTCGCGATGGTTAAACATAACGGTATATATGCGCGTATAATATATACATTATTGTTGTGTACTTTATATTATTGGTAGGTATATACGTTTCATTCGTCCATTGCGCAGTTATATTATTAGGTACAGTACCTACCTACCTACATTATAAACCCGACGCAGTACGTGCGTTTACTGTACAACGAATTAGATTTTATATGATATTATTATTTTTATTATTATTATTATTGACGGTGGCGTTAACCGCTCGGCGGCGTCGTGTATATAGACATCATCACGAGTCGTCACGAACGAGATAACTTTGAACGCAAATCGCCTGCACCGCCGCGAGTTTATGAAGACCGATTTTTCGAGCACGTCCGCTCCCGTTTTTCCGTTTAATATATTATTGTAAAGGTCGTACGTGTTTTATTAGAATTCTGATGTTTAGAGAATTTTTTAAGAAAATATCGTCGTGCACGCACTTTTTAGATGTATACCTTCATATCCGCTCGACAGTCTGATAAATAAAGTGACTAAAATAACTGCACGAATTAACCGGGTTCGATAAAGCCCTCGCAATGTAGTCAATATGGAACTACTTTTTCGTTTAGACTTTTAATCCTCAACGGCCGAGAATCAACCGCGGTTTCAGATAGTACTTAAAGAATGCGATTACATTTGGGGTCAAACAGAAACAGACGATCATCTGCAGGGTGTAACAGAACGACCTGAAAAAATAATTAATGCTAGTAAAACGTAAGACAAAAATTGTGAACATTATATAGACGATAAATAATTTAAGAAATATACTCATGTCAGGAAATTGCCAAAAATAAAACTTTGAAAAAAAGTACACCACAATAGTACTACAACATATAATATATATTAACAAAATACAAATCAGTAATCTCACAAATACATCTAAACATTTTATGCAAGACAAATTTATTTTACTTATCACAAATTTAATGACAATGTGTTGTCAGCATACTTATTTAAAATAATCTCATTATTGATGACTATATCCCTTTCAATATGAATAACTAATAAGTCCGATAGTCTTTCCTGACCCATTGTAGTACGTGTCCAAGATTTTATTCTTTGCATAACTGAAAAGCTCCTTTTACATGAAGTAGATGAAATCGGTAAGACTAAGGCCACTTGAAGTAACTTAAATAGATTTGGATAAACAGTTTTACTGATTACCTGTTTTAACTCTTTTAACCCAAATTTGTCAGTAAGTCGAATCACACAGTTTCTAGCAACTGTAATTTCCGACTTAAAACACTCCTTGTTTATTGAAAACAAATCCTTTAATATAGAACCATTTTATTATGTAAGTGTACTTAATATATTTATAAGGGATTAAAAAATAATTTTCAAACCTTGTCATGGTTAATAAAATATAATGCATTTTTATAGTCAAGACTCATAAGACTTTCTGTTGCTTGTGCAAGTATATATTTGTTTAATATATCCAGATGTAAACTTGACATATTAAATTATTAATTTATTAATACAATTAATTAAATAAATCTGTTTTTGAATTTTTAATAAATGTAATTAGGTGAATTGAAATACTCAGGTAATAGTACTATAAGTTATAATCACGGAATTCGGGGTGCTAGCATTAAAATTCAGGGTGCTAAGCACCCTTAGCACCCCTACGATTTGCGCCTATGGTACAATTCAATACTTATATCAATATACGCAAGATATATATATAATCAATCTACAACCGTATACCCGTATAACCGTATTCCAAGTAGTTTTAGAAAGCGTCCAGAAAAACTACCGACAAAATACAAAAAACCACTAAAAATGGGATTTTAATTTCTAACGCTTTGTTTATCACCATAGCAACGAATAAAAAATAATAATATGATAAGGACTACGCTAACCACTCAGAATCGTTTTTCGTATACAATGGATAAACCATGAAAGTCTTGAAAATCCTTACGAATATTATTTTAGAACAAAATAACTAAAATCGTCATTTTTGACGAAATTTTGATGAAATATGAACTTCAAGTGTCTAAAAAAAATTAAGTTCATTTTTTAGACTATTTAGATCTATACAACTATACAATACACTCATACTCGTGCTGGTGTTACGAGTGCTGATTGTATAATAATATAGGTGCCTGGTGCATAGGTTATAACCGCAGTGCAGCGTCTGTTATTAAAAGGACGGAGCTGCGTTACCTCGTTTAATACGAATTCATGTCAGTGCTCGACTTTGTATGGGGGGGGGGGTACCAAGGGGATGGAGTATGCCCACAAATTTTTCAGAAATGTTAGAGTACCTCTACTTTTATTTGAGACATTTTCGGGAATTCGGGGGATAATGTGGGAAAGTCGATTTCAAGTAGACTCGACGACGAATTCAAATCTGTTTTCAGAGTTCTTAGCGCTTCATTAGAACAATACAATTGGTAGGTTTGGCAAAAAACACGTCTAAAATACTATGTTAAGCGTGTGTTAGACGAAGACAGAAAATCCCCTTAAAGCTTTGTATACCATAATAATTTTAAGCTTATCACTTTGAATATATTTTAGAGTTTTAAATATTTTTTTTATTTCACGCGGTATGAAAAAGACGCGTTTCCGTTTCACGAAACGGACAACTTTTTACGAAAACTATAGATTTCACGAAGTGTCCAGGACATATTAATATAATATACAGCTAATACCCATAAATACCTTCTACCTACCTACGTACAGCGGGATGGTAACTATTTGTATAGATTATATTTTACGGTCAAACGCGCAATTTGCATGTTTATCGGACTCGTTATTAACGTCCCGTAATGATATTAATATTATTATATTATTATTACGGCGAGGACGGTTCGATGTGATTCGATGGTATTTTTCGGTTGTTTTCGTCGACGACGCCCACGACGCGTCGCATCTCTATCGCATATTATTATTATTATTATTACAGTCATATAATAGCCGAAATCGCCGAGGTTCGTTGCTTCGTTAACTATACAACACCAACAATAATATATTATAAGCTCGTATCGAATTAAGTTTAAATATTTACATAATTCATCTATAAATTATACGAGATTCGTCACGATAATTATTATTATGGACGATAACGTTCGAACAAATCAAATTATGAGCGTACGATTTGACGACCGTTTAGTCGTTTAGTGTAATAAGTAGGTATAATAACACATAATAATAAGTACAACAGCAGTAACATTGTTATTGTCATTGTTAAACGGCTGCGGTTTATAGGCGTCGTCATCGTGCGCATGAGCTGGTGGATTTTAAATGCACGACGACAAAAATTGTAATTTATTTATTTTTAATTTCAATTTAATTTACGAACAAATTATGTCCAACTACAATGTACAGTAATAATAATGACGATATTGTGAATTAAGTAACAGTTTCTCAGTTAAATATACATTTATAATAATAATTTATTAATGTCGGCCTAAGTCGCAAAGGGCGTATTTCCATTTTTTTTTTTATTCTGGAATTATTTGTGATTAAAATTAAGAAAAAAAACCACATCGTATGATAAAGTCGTAACTAAAATTGTATAATTGTATCCTCCGTGAAATTGATAATTAGAAATTATTGTATCTCCGATAGTCCGATGTAATGATTTTAACACCTAAGAAAAAGTCGTAACTCCATATTAGTATTGTAATAAATGATGGAGATACGACTAGGTATCAAAATGCCAGGAAAATTTCGGAAAAAAACTGTTTTTTTCCCAGACCCTCGGAAAACGTGAAAAAATTGGAGAATATTAAAATATTTTAATCAGTGGACTTACACACTAGTATTACATAATATAATATAGGTAGTAGTATAAAAAGTGTAAACATTTAAACTTATATCTTCCACGCGCGGTCAAAAGGGGTTAAGTCAAAAATACACATTTTGAGATTTTTATGTAGGTACCTATTTTATTTCTAATAAATATGAATTAATTTTTGATAAAATCGGATTAAGTCAATCTTTTTTCCTCTTTAAGTTATAAAGAGGTATTTAAGAGTTATCTTAATTTAATACGATTTATGGTATATTTGATCAATAAAATTCCAATACTATTTATGATCATAAAGGGTTAAGTTGACTTAAATAATTGTGTTAATCTAGATACAATAATTGATATATTATCATTTATTATGGTCAAAAAGAATTAAGTCAATTTTTGTTGTTAACACTTAACAGGGTTATCATTTATCATATCCAATTTGGAGCTTAATTTTATTTTAAAACACGTGATACTATTACTTTAATTTTTATCAGTTTGATTTATTAATTACATTGTTTATTATATAATTTTAATACCTATATCTGTTAACCCTACACTCAAATAAAATAGGCACATCAAACCTATTGTAAAGTATTTGAATATAGGTATTCAAATACTTTTATATGGTATCGCTATATTGTATATCCAATAAAGATAGATTTTTAAATAAACCTTTTTCTTATTATCCTTGTAGTGTTTTACTATTAAATAAATAATTCCTATTAATTGAAAAAAATGTGTTAATATTAGAATATACCTTATTCAATTATACTTACAATTAGTATAATATTATTAGTAAATAAATAAGTACCTATACTTAATATGTTACAAAAAAAGAATTTTAAGAATAAAAAAAAAACTTCAATGATAGGTATATTTTATTTGTTTACCCAAATACTTTTTAAAAGAATTCTTTATAACCATGGTTAGATATGGATGATGAACGATGATCCGAATATAATAAAATAAACAAGTTCATGAAAAACTTGTTAATGAACTTGATGAATTGATGAAAGAGAATGGAAATTTGGAAACTGTTGTTCATGAATATAAAGATTAAAGACATAGACATACTCATATAATATCAAGGTATTATATTTAGATACCTAGTCAAAATCAATATTATTTTCTTAATCATGAAAAACATGAATAGCTTAGAATTATTTATAATTATAGTAGTTTAATAAAATAGAAACATTACTCATTTATAAGTGTAAAATGTACCATTTTCTATTACATTTAAGATGACAACCAATGTATAGTACAATTAAAAATATAATATAACTATTATTATAAAATTATGTATTCAAGTCAATAATAGTTACAATGATTTAGGTAAGAAGGAATTAAGTCTTGATAGCAATGTATTAAGTCATTTGTAGAACTATAACTGCGGGGTTAAGTCTCTAAAATCAAATAAAAAAATATTTTTGACGGTTTATATAATTAAAACTGTATATTCCATTCCAATTTACTCTAAAATCGTAAATCAATAAAAATCTTAATTATGTTAAAATCTGTATTAACAACGAACTTTCAAATCTTTTGATAACCGTATTCAAAATGTGTATTTTTGACTTAACCCCTTTTGACAGCTAACGGAAGATATATTATTAAGATTAACCATATTATTCAACTATACCTATTATATTTAATTTTTAACAAAAATGCTATCTTACAAATACAAGTTTTAAATTATTTGTTTCGTCTATAGATAAATTAGTGTATTATAGGGCTAAATATTTTAAGTGTTATCTATATTAACTTACCCAGATAAAATTAGGGTTAACTTTGCACAACACTGGTCGTACACGGTAGTCATAATATGTACCTACTTTAAATACTCGTATGAGATATGACTAATTAATAATAAAATGAATCGTTCGACATTTCTATTTGTAGCTATGTCATTATTACAATACCTATATGGGAAAATATTTGGCTTCGGAATATGTTTACTGTATAGCAGGGATATGCTACTAGAGGGCCAATTTTTTTAGCAGAAAAAAAAAGACGAAGCTATTTTAACTATGCCTCTTATAAATAATATAATGTTAAGACGTTTAATAGTTCAATATTAGATAAGAACTCATATCTATGTTTTACGATAAACATTATATCGTTTTTAATAATTTTATAACTATAATAAAATAAAATAGGTACAGAAAAATCCTAAAATTTTATATTTTTTAAAGTAATTTGAAATGTAGCAAGGGCCAATTAGAAATGGTACTAGGGCCGGATGGGGCCCTCGGGTCGCCAGTTGCCAGTTGCCTGCTGTATAGTAAAAAAAATTGAGTTGTCGTTTAAAAAAGTAAAAACTCAAAAAACTATACTAATAAATTATACAATAGATACCAAATCGTAAAAGATTTAATTTTCTTCTAAAATTTTGTCTACAAATGTCATCGCATCAAACTGTGTGAAAAAAAAAGTCAATACTTTTCTCAAATGATTGTGCTTATGGCATAGACAACACTTAAATATTAATCACCTTGTACGCACAACGGCCTTGCAGCATATTATTATACGATAATAATATATTCTGGTTCATAAAATTTAATGTCTGTTATACGTTTACGTGATATTGTTATTTGGGCATGAATTTTATTGTGTTATATGAGGCGATTTCAACTCGTTACGGTGCGAGCTGGCGACGGCCGGACATCTGGTAATTATATCCTCCGTTATATTATAATATTATATTATGACCTATGATTTCGTAAGAATACAGACTCTCGGTTCACCGATTCTTCACCTCGAAATCCGAAATATTATAATATTATCCTAGTCGGAATGTACGACATTCGTATAATGTTCTACAGAGTGCTTATGGTAACGGCGTAGGTATATAATATTATACCATCGAGAAAAATAATTACATTGCGTATATGATGCGATACCGTAATAGAGCAGGATGGTACATCTATCAATACCAGTACCTTGGTATCATGGTATCAAAGCCTCGGTATTTCGATATTCTCGGTGTTTTGATGTTTCGGTATTAATTTCGATATATAGTCGTAAATTCGCATCATTAAAGTCAAGTGTAATATATACAACGGTACTTATATCGGTTATCGCGACTATAACTGTTTTCTAAAAAAATAAACAATTCGGTTATCGCAGGGTTGTGGAAATCCTATAAATGATGCAAAAAGAAACATAGAGGTCAAAATGTAGACAGTATTATTTGGTTTAATTCGTTTGGCGTCAAAAGCACTGTATAATCTCCCTTTATAGGCATTTTAAATTGCATCGCTGAAATTTTCCTCTTCATTATTAATTTCTAAGTTTGAATTGTATTTCTAGTTTTTATAATAGTCAATTTTTAATTTTTGTAATAATTTTTTATAATTTTTTTTTTTTTTAAATTACAACTTATATCAAAAGTCAAATATAATTTCCATTTTGGATACCCTCAGCTACCAAACAAACATCAATAAGACGTCATCGCACCATTTGTTTTCTCCCTCCGACCCACGCGCGAGATATCAAATTTACGTTTGTCAGCAGAGCCAACCCTGTGTCGTTACTCGTTTAATATTAGTGGGAATTCCCCTATCGTCAAACTTTAAGCTAAAAACATTGACCGTGTCCATGCGTAAGATTGTTTACGATAATTTAATTTTTAAACTGTAATAATATATGCGCGATCATAGTTTACAAAAAAATTAAAATAGCCCACTTGGGGATACTGCAGGTAATGTTCTTGACTTAAAGTTTGATAACAGGTGAATTCACTCTGATATTAATATTAATAACACCGCTCGGTCGATTCTGCTAAACGTACATTTTCCACGTTGCGCGTGGGCCAGAGAAAGAAACTAAATAGACCTCTTAATATGTTTATTTAACTGTACTGCAGTATTTCCATTTTAAATTACACTGTAGTTTTGGTAAGGACGGAAAGGAAACGTTGAATTCCTACTGGCTACTGGTCAAACTTGGGCAGTATTCCAAATAAAGTATTCCGAATAGTTTTTAAATGTTGTTCACAAAAATATTCAGAATAACTATTTAGAATACGTTTTTAAGTATTTATTACCTATAAAAAAAAATATTTTATCTACAATAATAATTGTTTTCTTTGTTTTTCGGAGATTTTTACGATATCATATATACATTTTAAATCAAGTAGGTACATCAACAACATAAATTATATTATTATATTTAGAATTACTAAATTATATTATATTTTGGCGCTGATTTAAAATTTTCCCGAAGTAAAGTACTACCGTTGGTTTAATATTTAAGGCGTAAACTAAAAATTATTAGGAATACTTTTCAAATATTTGAAATACTCTATTCGGAATACCATTTCGACGAAGTATTCGAATACAACATAATATTCTGAATACTATTTTTCATAAGTATTCGGGTGCTTAATACTTTTAAAAATATTATTTTATATATAATATCCTATTTTTTCGGTTGGCCCGGTACATTGTCGTCAGCCCCTGCGCCGTAACAATAATAATAATAAGGGTGGTAGATTTTAAATGATATTCGTGACCAAAGCCATGATAATTCAACGGAAGACCGAAACAAGTGGGGGGGAAGGGAAAAGGCAGTCCCATACTGCGATTTTCGTTTACAATAACAAAATAATCTTTATTTCGTTCGATGCCGGACGAGAAAATATTGCGTGTTCAAATCTAATATAATTGTCTCCAGCTATACATTTTAAGGGACACGTGTAAATGTATACATAATAATATTTCATATTCTATACAAAAACGAGTAATAACAGTACAATGGGCGAGTTTCACCCCTCACAATACAGCAGGGCTCGTGGCATGAAAGTCGTACCGATATAAGATTGTATCGGATTATTATAGTATTAAATATTGTGTGACCGTGTGGGTCATAGATATTTCGCGTACACGACGTATCGTATTATATACAGGGTGATTTTTTAAGCACGCTCGGCCTATTTTTATGCTTGAATTATATATAATTCTTTAAGTGTGAATTTCGTAATTTTTACCTACACTTGAAGAAGACCGTATATTTTAGAACACTCGAGATTCTTTGTACCTGCGCTCAAGGATTATCCGGTGACAATAAAGACTTCTATTATTTAAATAAGAACACGGGGAGGGGGTCACTCTTGATTATTCGGCGGATATTTTTTTTGAGAATTTGTACGTACCAGGATCAAAAATTTACACAGTAGTATTTTAGTAATATAACTTTGTGTACTATATAAGGATGATATATTAATATGGTTATGGTAACGGTCTAAGTAGGTAGATAATATGAGGGCATAGATAATTTGAAAATGTAAGTAATAACCAGGGCTCGAATTTCAATGAATTTGCGTTTTTTTCTCGGAGTGTCTTTCCAAGCTACAAATGGGTTTCAAGTACTCCATGTTGAAACTACAAATTTTTTTGGGGGCAGTTGGCCGTTTTTACATTATTTTTTTATTTTTAAGACATTTTTTTAAGTACCTATTTCTCGTATTAAGACTATAATAGTTGACTTCATTGCAATATAAGCATATCATAGTACTACGTAGTATAAATAATTTTCATTTTGAACTATGTAACATTAGCTAATCTTCTGGTGAAATTCAATTCTCATTTTACAGTGTTATACAAATGTAATTTTTTATATTTATAATATACCTACACAGTTTTACATGTTAAAATCATTTTTTTGCTATTTTTAGAGCATTGAAGTTACTATAATCACTAACTGTTTATTGATCTATCAATTTATAAATAATTTGTAAAAATGATCCAAGTATACTTCTAATATTACGCATTATATAGCTTATATTTGTGTAAAACTAATATTTAATGTTTTTTTTTTTAGTACCTACAAACATAACCCAGAAAATATTCATTAGAATTTTTATTTGGATACTCATATTGAAATTATCAAGGAAGTCATCCGCTAAATAATTTGGAGTAAAAGCTGGGGTTTTAATTTGAAAAATAGAAGTTTGTATCGTCACAGGACACTCATTAAGAAGGTAGTAAAAAAAATATCCCTATATCAGAAATTTGAAAATATTGAATTTAGGTACACTTGAAAATTTTAAGAATCGGAATAATTGATGTACTATTTAAGTGAAAAATTGGGGGGGGGGTGAGTATGCTCAAACAATCACCCTGTATATGTTGTAGTTGAGTGGAACAAAAAAAAAACAGATAAGACAAGCACAAAACGGCGCGTACCTATAAATAGCATAATAATGATAAAATAATAATAATAATAATGTAACAATAATTATTGTTGCCGTCGTCGTCGTCGTCGTCGCCGCCGAGACGGACAGAAAAGTGTAACAACACCGCATTATATAGGTACTATAGTAGAATATTATTATATATTATCTTGCAAGAAACACGAAATAGAGCAGCGATTAAGGACGGATAATACCCGCGACATAATGTCATACACATTACATAATGATACGTCTTGCCGGGTGTAGAAAAACAAAACTCCTCCGAGGCACGTACGAAGGACGAAGGACGTCGCGCACACGTGTCCCGTCCAGACGGACGTCTGCAGATGCAGCACCAGTGTCCTCTATGTGTATGTGTGTGTGTGTGTGTTAGAGAGAGAGAGAGAGAGAGGGTGAATGTATGGGTGGGTGTGGGTGTGTGGGGTGTGTAGTGCGCGGTGTGCAACTACCATATTTAAGGTATAGTGTGGTCTATAAATCGTCGCGTGTTTAACATTTTAACCCGACCGGTGTCTGTTGTTATTGTTATTGTAATAATTATTATTTATTATGAAGTTTAGGTACATCCACCCGTTTCCCTGTAAATATTATTATTAGGCGGTGGGCCACGACTCGAAACTAAATATGAAAAATAATATTCGACGAGGGGAAAAGTAAAATATATCATCGAGTACGGTTTAAACTTTCTATTATTATTTGAATTTAAACCATAAACGATTATAATATTTTTACTTTCCACAAAATATGATGCCTAACTTTTTACGCATTTAATACAATTTTACAATGCGCGGTGGTCGTGTTCACCTTTATAATATTATGTTTCCGTCGACCTCCGTGCCCGTCCGTTAACGTTATACAAGTACTGAAGTACTACGCAGTTACGATTGTTGATATTAATTAAATTTTAAAGATATTTTAGTAAGATATTTAATATTACGAATGTTGGTATTTAGAGAATTACTTATTATTGTGTATTTAATATAGCTTCGTACAATACAAGATAATATTATTATAGTATCGAAATATTAAACTTACCAAATTTCTTTTAACTTGTATTTAGAATTTATTATAGGTTATTGCTTTGTATTGAAATTTGTTTGGAAATTGGAAATTTAGCACGTTCGCAGGGTGATCTATCCAAACTTGTTCATTGTAAAAAAATAATTAATAATCACAAAATGACACGTACGTTACCCCAGTACCCCCACATGTAGTTTTCTCAATTTTTTTTGAAAAATTACATTTATTATATGCGATTCGTATGACCGATTTTAAATTTCCAAATTTGTAACCATTTATTTATTAATTATTGTTCGTAATTATGCTTTACATAATTACAATCAGTTGTATTAAAATAATTATACTTATTGTTCGTGACCCAAGGAAGAAACAAAATATGAAGAATAATATTCGACGACGGGAAAAGTACATATTATATTATTATTATCGAGTACAGTTTAGACTTTCCATAATTATTTGAATTTAAACCATAAACGATTATAATATTGTATGATTTTTACTTTTCATGAGAGGTGATGCCTTACTTAACTTTTTGCACATTAATATAATTTTATAATACACGGTGATCGTATTTTTCCAAACGTAAGTTTATAACACTTAAATAATATTTTTCTATCGTGTCCGTCCGTTAGTTATACAAGTATTTATTATATAATTATTTATAAATTAACGTAACTAAGATTTGATTAAAAGTAACTCGTTATTTATTAAGTTTGTGTCAATAAAAATCAGTTAAGTTAAAAATTAAGTTAACGAATATTAAATTTTAGAAATTTAAGCTAAAAAGTTGAAAGTAACTTAACGTTAACTTTTTAACTCGTTTATGCGTTATGCCTAGGCTTGCAAACAACAGACATCAAAGGTTTATTTCAATCATAAAAAACGGATTAAAGTTCATTGACGAATAAAATCGAGGCTTCTTAAACAACAGGATTTGCATTTTTTTAAGTAGGTAACAATAACATTGAAAATAATAGATTACTCGGAGAAGTATTTGGAACAACCTTGTGAAAAAAAATCGTTAAATTATTTAAATGACACGCTAAAAAACCGTAAAATTTAAATACAATACATCCCCTCTCTGGCCCCCTTAGGACAAATAATTAAAAATCGGGCGACCTGGTGACACTCGGGAAAGTATTTGGAACAACTCGGTGAAAAAAAATTGGTAAAAAGTTCAATATTGCCGTCAGAAAATTAGCACATAAAACAGGCCTGTTCATATATATACTAGCTGATCTCATGCACTTAGTTGCCCGTTAAATGTACCAATACTCTATGTGACTCAAACTGTGTTCAATTAATTATTTAATACTCGGTGTATGGTGTTCAAAACTTATGTCAACTTTTCGGTCGCCGAAATAAAAAATAATTCCGATTCGCAGCAGTATAATATTATCAGGTAAGCAATTTACCTGGCGGACCCTGCAGTGCAATTTGTACGTAAGTGTACGATTTAACTCTAGCTGAGTATCAAAGTTATACCAAGTTTGTCGTTTTTACTTAATTCCACCTAAGGTGGATTAATATAATAAAATTAATAAAATATCCTAATCCAACTTAACCGTACTAAAAGCCGACGAATAAAAAAAAAAACAAATTTAACACTTTAAAAATTGCCAATCTTCTTTCTAGAAGTATAATCTACACACAAACATTTGGTTTTATGTATGGATGTTTATGTTTATTTTAATAAATAATTGGTTGCTATACCAATTACTCTTTCCAAACAGTATAGCAACCAAATCAACAATCACGTTAACAGAAAAATGTTCCTGTTATGACACCCCCTTGGAGGTCATTATCCGAGATAAGAACTATCCTATAATATGTTTTACTCTAGGCCATAACCTACTTGTATACCAAATTTCATTCGAATCCGTTCAGAACTTTTAGCTTGATTGAGTAACAAATATCCAAACACACAAACTCTAGCATTTATAATATTAACATAGACAAGGATAATAATTATTATATTTTAGAACAATTTGTTCGTAGATTTTTAAAGTATAACTTTTAGAGGCTCGTTTTAGACAATACACAATTTACATCTCGTCATCACCCGTGATAGGTACTGTTATAAGTATCATAATATACGAGTATTATTATGCGGTATAAATGGTTAGAATATAAAAAAAAAAACAATTTAAGTTTACGGTTGGCCGAGAATAAAGCCTACTCGAAGCATAGCTGTGGTAAAAAACTACACAATAATGCTTTGCATTTTTTTTTTTTACACCGCCAGAATTATTACTGAAACGTCTGAAACAATTGTTTATGAATAATAATATTATTATATATTTACCTGTTGATCGTCAGACGGATAACTGCATAATACACGTTCATTAATATTATTCATAATTACATAACTACCTACGTAGTTTTAATTGTTGCTATCGAGACCTGCAGTTACGCGCTTTGTACGATTTCGATATTAAAACAAGAAATTATTATATTATATTAT
>WHPZ01539503.1:0-27223 GCA_016617965.1 Macrosiphum rosae | reverse complement strand
AAAATTGTTTGACTTAACGACAGGGTGTTTACCATTGTCAACGGTGGCGTAGGTCTCAACTATACCACACCTATAATTTTCGGGAGAGAAAAATAATTACTAAATATACTTCACTTTAAACCATTGTATGAATTCAAAACCAAAATTACATAATATGAGTTATGCTAAAAAATCTTCACATGAGGGGGGTAAATGTCCCTGATGTCGCTCCAACAGGTATATGCCACTGGTTTTCACATAGATACTATTGTGACAAATGCATATAACCACGAAAATATGTGGCAATGTATTACTATACAATATTATAGTATCAATTATTGGAGTGTTTTACACTTTTACAGTGTTATAGGTCTATCATCGAGTCGTCGTCGCGCAGGTGTGCATCGATAATACGAGTGACCTCGTTTGTAAAAACCGCCAGAACACATAAAATCACAACCAACTAAACAAACAGTAATAGCACATGTTTTCAAAAACTATATCAGTTGATATTGCCGTACGATTAAACCAATAATATTATAATATTATAATATTTATACTGCTTTATAATCAACATTGTTGTAAACTGCAGACGACACTCGCTATGTCATAACGATTAACGATCACTGATTTTCGTGGCATTTTAGTAGATTTTTTACTGATTTTAACAGAGTTGTTGAAACCACTGCCAATAGGTAGTACCTATTTGGCAAACACTAATGTTATTATTATGGAGTGAATTACGCTTATGGTGTACATAGGTGTAGGTAAATTAGGTCTTACACGCATACGATATTATATAACATAGCATAATAACAGAGCCATGCGGTTTCTCGTGATTGCGGCCGAGCGGAAAACTGTCGTGTCAAATAAAATTACGAATACTGTAATCATTACCTAATATTATTATAATTTATAAATATTTGTGCACGAATGTAGGTACTGTTCGATAGGAATAAACACTAACGTCACTAATGCGTATTTAAATACCGTGTGTTTCAGGACTTGGATTATACAGGACTCGGCCACATCGCGGGACCAGAGTAGCCAGGTTAGGCGGCCGTGATGTGCCCGAGCTTCACGACGCCGGCCGAGACGCGGCAGCAGTTGTAGGGTCCGACCGTGGAAAGGGGAGGGGCGCGCGCGCTACGGTTAAAAGAGACGAACGCGGGGGGCACTCGGCGGCGCGGCGATGACGCGGCCACGTCGGCGGTCAAAGGTCGAGGCGATAACAGCAGCTGCGGTGCACCCGACAGCGGCGGCAGAACCGAACAGAAAGCCATCGCGGGACCTCGAACGCGATACGACAGTGTGACGACGTTGGGCGCGGGGCTCGATCACAAAACGGTTGCCGTAGCCGAATTATAACGTGACCCATCGACGACGATAACAACAACAACAACAATAATAACAGCGATAACAAAAGCGACGAAAATTATAGTTGCAACATCTGTGGAAAAAAATTTAAGCATAAAACAATTGTATAAACACGGTCGGGTGGCGGGAGGGCGCGGCGTAGGGCACTCCGCCGCCGCCGGTGCCGGTTTGTCAGCGACGAGCAGCAGCAGATCCGATGCGTCCGGCGCCAACGCCGCCGCCGCCGTTCGTCAACGCCGTCTGCAGCAGCTTTACCGCCGCGTCGTGTTCGCGTCACGCCAGCCGCAGCCGCAGCCGCCGACGCCGACGGACCCGTAACGACAACTCACTGCCGCCATGAAACTCCGCGACCGAGTGGTGGTCGGCTTTTGCCTGTCGCTGGTCCTGGTCACCGTGCTGTTCGTGGTCGACCTGCAGAACGAGAACGCCCGCCGGCAGGCCGTGGCCGACGGCGACGCTCCGTCGCACTTCCACGGCCGGTCCGACAGGTCCAGGGACGCTATCGACGCACAGTCCGCCTGGAACGCGGCCGCGTCGTACGTCATGTCCACACTGATGCCGCCAAGCCAGCCGCCGCCGACACGTCCGGGAGCGCCGCAACCGTATCCGCACGCCGCCGACGGACGTCCTCCAAAGCCCGCGGTGCATGACCTGTACGCCGGCGACAGGTTCGCCGATCTCACCGAGCGCCTGTCCCGGTCGTCGGAAACACGGCGGCATCGCGGCAACGTACCCGACTGGACAGTCGTCCGGGACGTGATCGTCGACGACACGGACGACGACGGCACCACCAGCAACGAGTACGTCGTCGAGTACTTGGAAGACGGTTTGAGGTAAGTCCTTGCACAAGCCACACGCGAATACTTTCATGAGAATTATTATTATTTTCTATTCTATTATCCAGACACGAATATATTATAGGGATGAGGTTTTTGAGAGTTGAACCCTTCCGAAAAAAATTTAAAAAAAATACCTATAAGTATACGTATTATCCACATTGACCTTCGCGATTTTATACAGCTCAAAACACTTTTTAAACGTCATAACGATAATAAATTAACAACGTTTTGCTTATTAACGATATAAATATATTTATTTTTTTTACTCTTGAACCTCCCCGGAGTTATGTATCTCGACACGTCCTCTAGACGTAAACCTACGTCCGCACAATACCACACTACACCGCACAATACAATACAAAACTTCGTAGGCAACTATAATATTGATATGTTGAAATATGATAATATAAATATTATTGTAGTCAGTTTTCTGCGCGTAGATAGCTTTTTTTCGTTATGATTGTTTTACATTTTCATACAGGTGGATAGGTGGTCTGCAATCATTGCAAATCATAAAAAATATCAACGCAAATATATATATACCTATTACGTCATAACTGCAGATGGGCCCCGCCAAATGCATTCTTCATATCGTTATTAGCGATATTTAAACTTTGAGATTGTCCTCGTTGTCGTATTATTATGAAATACAAAACACGGATTGTGCATTTATGTACGGATTTTCTGAAAAAATTTGTCGAACCGCTGTTTATATTGTTGTATTCGTTCGTCAGCAAACGCATGTGTGGCCATCTAAGACAGTTATAATTTACAAAAAAAAAGCACCGATTTCGAATAGACCAGTTGGAAAAAGTTACATCGGCGAGCACAAACACGGTGGCGCACACTGTATAATGTTGTATTGTTTTTTTTTAATCATCGGTTTTCTAGTAAAATGTTAAAAAAAAAGCGATAACGAGCATGCCGACGCTCCGTTTCGTGCTGTACGATTTATATTATTTTGTTTCTATTTAAGATTCTCGTCGTTATAGTTTATAGTTTTGTTTGACGATTCGTCATTATTGTTACATTATTAATATATTGTTTAATTGTTCGTCAATGCTATAAAATATGATTATTCTGAAAGAATCCTACTGACAATGTGCTATCAGAGGTCAGGTCAAGAAAAGGTCAGATTAAACGCGTTGTTGTCGAGTATAAAATATATAATATTATTATACCCCAATTATCTTAATGCGTGTATGTGTACAGCTTAATATTTTCGACATGATTAACAATTATATCAATTTATTCATGTGGAACAAATTTTTATTCTATAATATGTATTTTTGACAGCCGATTAGACTCCGAAAAAATTACCAAACACACACATGGTCCGTATCGGTTCTGGAGAAACGATCCACTTCCAAATGTGACTTATAGGAGACAGTAAATAATAATCACAATAATATATTACATTATTACTGCTATTTTGTGCTTAGTTTCATTTGCGCTGAACCATTATACGTTTATTACAACATAATATTACCAACATGTTAACGGGGCATTTTTAATTTTTTTTAATAAGTTTTTAATTAAATCGTTGCAGCATATTATCAAACGATGATAGATAAAAATATTTTTCTACTGAAATTGTGGAAGTTTATGTACGCACACAAAATACCTCTACAAATTATATAGACACTTATCATATAGCTTAGCTTTTTGGTCGTTGTGAATCCAATAAGTATTTGATTAACGTTATTAAATCAGCGGCGGAAGCTTGGAAGCAGAATTGCATTCATTTCCATTTTCTTCTCTGGTTAAAACTCAATAAAATGGCCCTATTAACGTATTGATGTATTCAAAACACACTATTTAAAAATTAAATGTTTCTATTTTTTCATCATGTTTTTTTCCATCGTAAAATAATATACGTTACCTATTTCATTTAAATCAATAAATAGCATAGGCACAAAAATCGTTGAAATAATATACAAAAACGAATTAACCAGAAAATTTTTCATTTATTTTTTGTTTAATCAGCACACATCATTATTAAATCGTAAAAATATTCGTCAAAAGTACCAAATTGAATGTCCAGCACGAGTACCTATAATATAACTGTATATAGTTTTATAATATTGTGAAAAGATTATATTATGGTGTATTTTTGTATTGCACTACCTATATCACTACTCGTATAATATTAATTAATTATAGTTAGTATTATATCGATGGTCCTCAATTTATAATTTATAAATAATACTATGTGTAAATTATTATGGTGTAGGCATTCGTTTACTGAACTATGGTCAGATCTGAATATCTGATATAGGTAAGTTTCGTGTACCTTCAGAATATCCTATGTCCATCGATGTAATACAACTTAAAATTACGTTTTTTATATTTTATTATTAATGTACAGTGCACAATCACAATTCACACATATCATTTCCAAAATACTATATTATAAAGATTTTAAGTACTTATAAAAATAACTATTGCTTATACCGGAGTCACTCGTGTACGAATGCAACATTGGTGAAAATTTAGGAAGGGAGATTATTAACCCCGAAAAGTTATCCAAGATTTTCTTAAAATTAAGTGAAAATTAGTTATTATATTTATCCTTATGAATATATACCTATATTGTTCATTAAAATTTACTTAAAATATTTTCGCAGTAAAAATGTCTCATTTTCTATGAGCTGATTTGACAACCTGTAATTGCTATTCTTTTAAAAATACATTAAAAATACGCAGGGAAAATTATCACGATTAAAAAACAATTATTGCCACTTAAAAATATAGATATTGATATAAGTATAATACTAATAATTAATACCTATTAAATAAAAAAATATATATTTGTAATGTTGCAACAAAAAAAATTGTTACATCGGTTTATCAAGTGAATCGAAAACATTTTCTTATTGTTTATGTATTTTGAAATGTTAGTCCCCAATAGCTGTTTAATAAATTTCCACCGATGGGTAGGTAACCGTAACACAGTACACTGCTTTGCACATCAAAATCACTATAATATTATAAAAAAAATACTTGTGGAAAAATATTTTAAATATATTTTTACTTGAACTCTTCTGGACTAAAATATGTATAGGTAAGTATTTTTTCGTGTATACAATTTGTATATTATTATGGTTAAATATTTTTTTTATTAAGTGGAGAAAAAGTAAATTGACAAATTCCCATACAATATAACAAACATATAAACATATTTTTTTTTTTATTAAAATTTTGTATTTTTAAATATAAAACCATAAATAAGTATTTCAAATAAAATATTATTTCTAAATGTATTTAAAAATATTCAGAAAAAATGAAAACGTAGTTAAGTACTTCAAAAGTAAGCAGTTACATATGTAGCAGTTAATTATTAATATTTCTTAGCACTCAGGGCACGTGAAGCACAATTATACAGCTGACATCCTGTGATTGTTGACCCTCCTTATTGGTATTGTTTATTGTCTATTTTCATGAAATATTTGGTTTTAGAAAATCACAAAAGATCACACTAGGTATTTACAGATGCGAAGTTTGTGTTCAGATTTTTGACAATTTGTTAAATTAAACTACAATCATGAGTTACGATGTAAATTAATGTTTAAATATGGTTCGAGACCCACTAGTATATATTACATACAATTGTATTATAATATAGGTATAGGTACTATTAAGTTACTATTTACTTTAAAATAGTCAGTCAATCTGATCTCGTTCTGATTATTATGTAATAACTAATATTATTAGTTCCCGCAATTAATTTATAATTACACATAGAACAACATAAACATCCTAAACTGCAAAGAGTAAATTAATCTAAGTTCGTGTTAAAACTTTTAAAAATAAATGTTTATCAATATACATCGGAACTAAAGTATTTGAAGGACGGTTACTATGCGTATAACGTGACTGAATAAACTTTCAATTATTAATTTAAAAACTGTTGATTTTGAAAAACTTTCAACTTTTTAGTTGAAATAATAATTTGTATTTTGTACGCATTATTTGGATCTTTCGGTATAAAACACTTATACTAATACTTATTACGTCGTGTATTATCATAAACTAGCTGAAATCGAAATCGTGACCAAAATATGTGATCGAATTTCAAATTTAATATTTATTTTTCGTTATTCGATAATAAATAATTCTGTTGGAGTTTTTTTTTAAATTGTCTCATCACATTTTAATGTCTACCTATAGTAAGGACTTCTGGTATATATTAAATATTTTTTGATTAATGAGTAAGTATAGATAAATGAATATTCATTGGTGTAAGGATGACCGTTATGCTAAAATAAGCGTGAATCGCCGAAGTAGTTGAAGACAATATTATTAACTTTTATCTGATTATTCCAAAAGAATTATTATAAATGCACCAAATATTCCAGTGCTTGGCACATAGTCCTCTCCGAAAATCAAAAATATTACTGAGCTTGCCCTGAAAATCCACAGCAGATAGACATAGTGTAAGGCATAATGCTTTGCATATTTTAAGTAAATATATTTCAATTTATTTTTATTAGATGAAATCATCGGCTTTAGATATTCGAAATACGGAACATAGAAAAAATATGAGTATAATATGTAATATGATGCATGGCAGATATTTTAATATTTGATCAAACATGTAATATGTATATTATTATATGTTATTATATATGTAGGTATCATGTATTAACTAATACCCACCGAAGTTCATTATAATTTATATTTTATAATATAAGCTATGACGGTGAGTGAAAACTCCTATTCTCCAACAGCAGGAAATATTTTTATTTAAAACTATATTATAATAAAATAACGCAATCTTGCAACAAGTGAAATAAAGAATTCTCGTATATCTTTACACGCTGTAGTTATACACTATATTATTATATATAATATAATAATACCTAGTGTTACAGAGTAGAGTTTGTATGGGGCGATTAGCCTCATTAAATGATAGACATATCTCATAAAGTTATAAGTACTTATGAGTGTTGTATGACTCTGTGCAATGCACAGTCGCAAAACGAATAATAGAAAAACGTACATATTATTCCATGGTGATCGTCCTCATCTCAAGTAGGAATTAAAAATATTTTTTTAATTGCACGATTCAATATTTGTATACAAGATTAGGTTAGGTTATTGTGTTCAATAATAATAAATTAAAATTTACAATTGCAATACGCACTATTATAGTATGCACTTAATACAGTTGAATACTAATTATGGCTTTGTATTCCAATATTATTTTTCAAAGTTATATATAATATGATGCATACAAATAATTAATAAATATGCTTCAACACTATAGGCGTATAATATGGCTGATGAAATTTAGCCGATGAACTCTGTGTGAAATGCTGAAATGTGATAGGTACCTATGAAGCGTGTATTATAGTATAATAGTGTACTATAGTATTGATATGTAAATTGTAGTGCATATTAATACATACAATTCTGGGGATCTAGTATTGTTAATATAACTGATCAGTGATCAGATTTTATTCTGTTACTAAGAAATATCTATATTACTGATCCGTATTCGCCGCCCTTTTTTTATCTATATACTTTCGTTAAATCATTCATTATACGATAATTGAAAACATATAGATTTGTTTAGGAATATTCAATGGTGCGAGTGAAGTTGATAATTTTGTTCATTTGTTATGGTATGAAGATTTAAATTTCATACAAAATCAAGCAAAATATAAAAACTAAAATTATAAAATATTGAGCACAAAAATAGTTAGCATAGTTCTATTTTTACGATTTTAATCATGTTTACCAAAACACCGTCCGCCCACAGCAATATCGTTTGAAATGTTTGTAGTGTAAAATGCTGATATACGTTTTGTTACGATATACACTCGACGAGCGACACGACTATCATAACGAATATATTTTATCCATTTTAAATAAAAGTTTTCATTAGTATCTATATTAAATAATTACATAACTAATACGTTAATGGATTAAATAGCATTATAGGCCCCTACACAGTTATTACATACTTGTGCGCAGTAGGTACCTACCTACGTATAAAGTACGCGATATTATGCTTTGGGTATAGCTATATATAATATTGAATATGATGTACCGTAGTGTGTATGTCATGTATCTACCATACGAATTTCGAGTGATAACAAATTGAATTGAACACTCGATCTTAATAATTATAATTAGTAAGTAGATATTCCGTATAAGGTACCTACCTATAGTACCTACTCTAATGTCTAAACTACTACCGTTGGTTGCAAATTTACAAATTATGTTCCTGACATCTGAATAGATTTACACCGTGGTGTGTAGACAACACCATAGACCATTTAGTCTCGAAGAGTAACAAATACACGCATGTATATGTTAATACGGAATTGTATACTATATACGTCGAAAAGGAAATAAAATGATAATTTCAAGCTGTACTGCAAATTTTTGAAAAAACATGTTTCCCATTGTTATTTCATCACGTCAAAAAATATTACGAATGGGTACCGTCCTCGCTCCAACTTATTGGTAAACGAACAAACACTGTGACCTTATAATATATAAATATGTTTTGTCATAACATTTTCCCAACCAATAACAAATACACATACGTGACGAGTCTGATGTAGTTGTCGGACATGCTATTTTCTATTTTAACAGACTTGTTCTTAAGCCGGTCAAATCTATGTAAACACTTGACGTTGATAAAAGTTAAATGCATTTAGTATGAAAAAAAAAAAACAGTTTCATTGATTTTTATTGAAAATGTTGAGTATTATTATTATTCATCGACGTGTGTTAGTGAAATTATTTTATGGATTTATTATTTCTTAGGTTTGCAATAACGATCGTAGACCATGATAGACCATAATATTTTTTAGTAAAATATTAATTTTTTAAACTGTCAAATTCGTTTAGAATAGGTAAATCACATTTATATTATGTTGTAGGTAATGACTAATGGTAATGGTAATATTATGTTTATTGTGTTTCGAAATATTATAACGTTTTGAGTTGTATAGTTATGCTATAGTTTACCTACAACTGTCCATACTTTTTTCATATTAATATATAATATTTATTAGGTAAATAAATATTATAATATAATTATATGTATAATGTAGATGCCATTATTTTATTACAAAATAAACTCTTGTATCTATGGTGTCCGATTATACACTTGTTCCTTATGCGTTTATCAAAATGTACGACATATGGTACCTTTTTATTGTTATCCTTAAGTTTGTTTTTGATATAAAAGCTAAAACAATTTGATCATAATATTATGTTTTTTTTTTAAACTTTGTAAGCAAACCGGCCTAGAATATTAGTATTGCTTAAAATATTCAAATAAATATTTACCAAAAGAACAAATCAATAATATAAGAGTTTCCTATCTTTAAACAATCTACCTAGGTACCTAAAAAAAAATGTTATGTTTGAAATATCTATAGGCACATTGAATTTATTGTGAATATGTAAATTTGGTCTAAACGTTATGATATTATTATGTATAATGTGTGTAATGTGTTCTAAACTTCACATACATAATTATTTTCGAACAGTTGTAAAATGTATATTTTTTTATTGATGAATATTCATAAATTTCGAACAATGACTGTAGCACGTCTAGGCCAGTTACTTCAATCGTACACCTAAATATCAGAATGAATATCCGTATTTGGTTCGCAGTTGATATTTTACTTTATGCATACGTCACGTGTGATCTATGTAGGGTAGATTTGAAAAATGTTACGTGAAGAAAAATAATTTCAGACTTCTGAACAACAATAATATTAATAACAACGCACCTACCATATATATATATATATCAATAATATTATTATGCACGCGCTATGTACACTGTATATTATTATTATGATACTGATCCACGTATATATGTATTATAATATAATATGCAATATGCATACACCACCGAAGCTCAATAATAAATATCTATATCCGTACAACATACAACAAATATATAATCTGTCCTTCAGTGAAACTTATGGGTCCCCTGTGTGTTTATTAGTCGCTGTTTTTGGATTGTGGTCAATTTCTTGGCGCTGTGCAATGAATCGTCGCGAGACCGCTGCGGAGACGGATTGTTTTTTTGTTTTATTTTATTGCCGTGCCATCGAGTCGTTTCAATATCATTGCGTGCACCTACGCGCGTTTATATACATAATAATATATCTACGTAAAATCGTGGTAAAATAACAACGACGAAAAACAAAAAAAAAAAAAATAAGGTATAGGTACGTTATATATATACATATATATATATATAGATAGAGGAAAAAACCGCACATATATGGAATATTAATGACCGGCACCGTCCCTGTTGAATACGAAACGACGTTTATGTAATTTATATCGCCTCCGTCCACGATATCTATATTGTCTACGGCGGGGTGGAAAGGGGGCGTTATCTCTTTGACACTGCTCCACTCCCGCGATTGAAGATTTATCGGCTGTATCGGTGTTTTTGGAACTATACCCATGCTTGAAACGGACGGCTAAAAGGTGAAGATATCGGCAAATGTCGTTTATTGCACCAAATGCAGCACTGTCCTGTATAATACAATAATACAGGACTCACCTATTCGCGGATGTCCATCTTTAATTTCATCACGTTCATAAACAAAATATTTAAATTCGAAAGAAACGCAGTCGTGTGCCGCAATAAAATCATATTATCTAAGTCACACAGCGGTCGTAAAATATACATCACTCGTAGTACCTTTGTATAGCGTGGGCGTATTGCACGCGTAGTACGGCAGTGTATAATGGTGATAATAAATAGGATGGTATGCATTAGACATTTATACCAATAGAATAATACAATATTGCATTGGGAAATCGCGAACAATTTATTTTGAAGTACCTATTAAATACTTGCACTTCCCTCGTAGTTTTCAACATCACATGGAGAGAACAGGTTATGATAGGAAAATTGATCAATATAAACGGAAATAATTTTTTATAAGCAGTACCGATTTTTCACATTTTTTATGATGATTGATAACATATTGTTATCTGAAAAATTACAACTGATGTGACTTTTCGAATACCATTCGTAACAGCCGACAGATAATCTATTATTAGCCATATCTATTATATTTTTGAATCCAACTCAACATTTTAGAACTAAAGTCTGATTTAAATTTTTTTTTTATTTGGAGAAATTGAGTTGTTATAATAATATTATAATGCTAAACGTTCGTTATTGTGGCCATTTACGTTACCGCTATTGACTGCAGTTTCTCCGCACTTGATACGAATACACGAAGCATGTAAAGTCAATAGATATATTATGGAAATCTTAAATTTTGGAATTGTTACTATACATGTCATGTCGGATCTACTTTTCGCGGTTTCGACCTAGGATGGTAAATTGGTAAATAGTGGTGATAATACTATCATCATGTGGAATACAAAAATGATTTAAGTAAAACACTTTAACGGTGCTCCAAACACAACACAACGAAGATCATATTATTTTATCGGCGATTTCAAAAAAACAGTAAACACAAATTATAGGTGTACCGCGGTATAGAACAGAGATAAACGCATCCAACCATGACTGCAGCGGAAACGGAACTTATGTTAAACCATTATTTTGTCGGTTCTCGCTCGCGTTAGGTACATATCTACTTATCGATGCGGCTCACGACGGCGCTCTTCTCGTTGGCCAACCACCCTGGTATTTAATTTATGCGTCCATGTAGAATGTCAATGTAAAACACGATACGACGTTCGTATACATCTATTATATTTTGATTTTGAGAAATAATTAGATAATTAATTATACGTTTTAAATAATTATTCACACTTACACTGCATATGAAAATAAGATATATTTTACAACAGTATTGTTTCTTACTACTATTTTGTATCAGAATCATATTTTAAATTATGCCGTGTAAGACGTTATCACTGTATTATTAATTTATTGTACCTACCTGTCTTGATTTCGACTAGTCTTCGTAATGTCACGGTTACATGCCTGTATATTTAATCAAAAAATTCTTCGAAAATCATGGTCAGTTAGGATTTAGGACTTTCTGTTAATTTACTATAAGTGAAACTGTGAAAGTTATATTTGAAGTAAGTTATTATAAAAACATAGTTGGAAAAATAGTAAACAATAAACTGAGTTGGTTTTGATTTTCAGGGGATAAATTAGTATAATATGGTATATACTATATACGGAGTAATACTTAAATGGAAAACACCCGTATTACAAAAAAACAGTAAAACTTTGAAAAATATTGCTTTTACATAATTTCCATGCTTTAAAAAGTCATATTTTTTTACGATTTGTTATGGTTATCGTTTTTTAAGTGTTTTACTATTTTGAATAGCAGCATATATTCTTAATTTCATATGCCAAAGCAGAATATTAATCAATGTATTTCGATATCTATATTCTATATGTGAATATTATATTTCGGACAATAGTAGTTTATTAGCTAAAAGTATGTATTTAAAGTTTAAATGAGCTGAGTAATATATTATTATTTTGCGGGATACTCAATTCCACTTATCTAAACTTTATTAAGAGTAGGTATGTAAAAACCACTTCGATTTTTATTCATCAAAGTACTACAAAAATTTTCTGCGTTAGAATAAAGTAATGAAAATGCAAATTGTCATTAAAAAAAACTATAACGATAAAGTAGTAAAAACTAGTTTTTTTCGACTTAAAATTATGTAAAAGAAATATTTCCAAAAACGTTAATAGTAGGTAGGTACCTATAATATATCGAAATAATGATTGTCTTACGTTAAATGGACCACTCTGTACATACAGAAAAAAAATATTGTCTACTATTGTGAATTATTTCATTATTTTTGACATTGCTGTTATTGTATCTAAAATATTTAAACTTTATTATTAATACATTTAATTGAACCAGAATAATGTAGAACAATGATTATGAATTAATTATTGTACGATAATTTAGTCTATGCCTATTATAATATAATAATTTAACTACAAAGTTCAAAACAATTTATTATAATATTGGTTATGGATATTTACGTATTTTATAAAATGTAATAAATTATTCATAAATTAAATAATATAACAATGACTTAGGTTCCAAAACCATAGTATGATTGAATAACCCTGTTAAAATATTTATTTAATTTAAACTCGAAGGCTTTTAAAGTTATTATGTTTAATATTATCAATCTTTATAATAGTATAGGTACATTTAATACAACGGCATTGTCATATATTTAATAACGTTTAGCTTTGCTATTTAAATTTAAACCATATAACAAACGTGATCAATGATTAAAACAATATATCAATATCAACATATTATACAATTTAAAACATTTTTCACTCAAATGTTTAAAAATACACGAAAAAACAAAAAAAGGTAATTTTAGTTGTATAAAGTAACACTTTTTGACGTTTGAACTTTTTCACATTCAACTTTCCCACATTTAATACTGAGAACAGTTCCAATATAGCTATTATTTATGATTCTCAGTATACCTAATTATTAATGTATCGAGTATGATTTAAATATTTGTTGATTAGAATACCGTGTTATTTATGATTAAAAAATATTGATTTTGAAATAATTATTTTTTTGTACTTGGTATTAATGTGTATTTGTGTCAAAATGTAATATTAAATTTGAACACAAGTTTTTTTCAGATTTGATAAGTTTAATATTATGATTTGCTGAGTGCTGACTTCATATTTTTCAATTTATCTTCAATATGTCAGATTTAAGATAAAACCTGTCGAATAAAAAATTAACAACTATACGGATTTTTATAGAAAAATGTATTTCAAATGATATTAAATTTACCTTATTTACTTTTAAGTCACTAATGTAGTTGGATTATGAAACTTTTATTCTAATTTTTAAAAAGATTATTGGTGAACCTCAGCAAAAATACCTATGACAATTTATTTTAACACTTAAAGTAAATTCTGTACAACATTTTTAACTAGAGTACATTAAAAAAAAAAAAAGGAACTTATCGTATTAAAGTACCTATATATGAAATAAGCTAATGATAATACTTTTTTTTAAATTTGTTGTTTTTAAATCGATTTAAAAAAAATATTTTTTGCCATATATATTTTGTCGAGTGATAAATAATTTTACACTCTATTGTATACTCATTCTTGTAAAACTATGCATTTGGACATAAAGATAAAAATTGAAGAATATCAACATTTATGAGTTAAAAATATTTAAATTCTCAAATGCATTGGTAAAAAATGAAAACGACATAATAAAAAGCAAATTAAAAAAAATCAACAAGAACGAAAATACTTTTTAAATGAAAATTATAAGCGAATGAAAAATTATTTGTTGTGTATGTCGAAGACGAATGATTGTTTGAATAACATCGCAAGCATTTAAGATTGTAATCGTGTTTTATTGTAATATTGTGACGTGTAATATTGTTATACAATATTAATTAATAACTAATAACTTTATTAAGTGTTTGCTGTAGTAAAATATTTCGTGTTATAGTTAAACTCTAAGCTGCAGGCATACTAGATTTATTGTAAGGTGGTTTAAAAAAAATACTGTGTTCAGTTAAATCTTTTTGATTTATCAAGAATTCAGAGGTCTTGCAATGTTTTTAAGACCAGAGGAATAATATTTTCTATTAAAAAGTAAAATGGTAAAATTCTCATTAAGTCCTTGCATAGGTAGGAGGAAAACAGCGCATATATCTTTGATTTTTATTCTCACGCGATAAAACCCGATGGTTTTATTTCATTATTATTATTATTATTACTGTATTACTGAAAACATGGCGCATAATTGGGTCGTTTTTCACTTTAATCAACCGCGAAGAAATCTCCACCAAGAGTTTCCATTAATTACTTTTAAATTTAATTTTACATTCGAAACCGTTATAAGGAGACTCGTATACCTTTTGAAATGTCCTTTTTAATAAAGGAGTACAGAAAAGTTAAATTGTGTAAATAATATTAAACACTTATATACGCATTTGGATGTATTATTTTGTGTGATTTATACACATACCTATACGTGTATATATTATATCATTATTATATTATGTACTCTACTAGAATTAAATGTGTTTAATATCTTAAATATCAATATTTTTTAGGCCAAACACGACAGCGTTAACCATATTCCACTCAAGAATATCAAAAAGAGAAATGTATCCTAAGAACGACACGTATGTGCCATTAATTTTAAAAAACATGTCCAGTGCGCGTATCTTAAGCGTAGGTGAGTTTTTCAGATTAACCTGTTTATTGCTAAAATAATACATTTAGTTTGCTAATATTGAATATTATATTTTAGCCCAAAAAGAAGGAGGCACACAACTCAAGCTTGTTATAGAGTATTCAAACGGAGACAAAGCACTTATGAAACCGATGAGGTAAATTATTACAGTATTTTTTCAACATTTTTACGAGGGCGGTCTTTTGTATTACTAATTTATTTACATATAAATGACCTTTCGGTATTTAATTGAAATATAATATAAAATTAAAATCAAACAAAGTAGCCGTTGATTGAACATTAGGATTTAATGTATGTAAATGGACCCTTCGTAATTATTATTTCCAACTGACTCGGACATGTTGATGTTTTAAAAGCATGTCCTATTGCTTATTAGTTCTGTCAGGTATTTTTTTAAGTTGAAATAATTGTTAAATTACTAACAAATTCTAATTTGAAACTTGTTTTTGCGACGTTGACATTTTTTTCAGTGAATCTTCGACGGTCTGCTATAGCTACATATTATTATTATATTTATTAAAAATTGTGAAAACATTTTTTTATTTGAATAAAATGAAAAATGTCTAAATAAATAAAAACAATAGACAATAATAAAATTTGAAGTCCGATTTAAATTCATAGTTATGAAAACATTTAATACTAAATAATTAATAATTAATAATCTAATACCTATAATTAAAGTACTTTTTTATTAAATATTTATCTAAACTTACTGCTAGGTACTAAAGTTATTCGAAATTATTGCAATGAATCGGCATTTATTGACTCAGTAATCGTAACATATTATATTGTACTATTGCAGAGATATAAAAATTAGCAATTTGCCGATAATTTTGGACAAATAAAAAACAGGAAGCACGTACAACGTAAAACATGTAGGTACTGTTTGAAGAAATATTTATGATAGAATACTGAATAATGTACAACGTATACTGTTTATGAATAGATGTTGGTTTTTATGTACCTACCTGTCTACGTGTATAATATTATATTATAAGCATTATTTACATTTCTTCATTGATATTATCAGAAACGATAATAATTATGGTTATAAAAAATAAACTAAATCATCATTCAATTTAAAATAAGTAGTTAAAATGTAGATTTTTTGTTAGAACTGACAAAAATTATTTATATAGTATAATAATAATAATATTATATTTATTTGTTTATCATTCATAATTTTCATTATAATTGTATTGCGTATTATTTCGTAATAATAAGAGTAAAAAACACCTAGCCACCTAAGTAGCCAAAGTTGGACTTTTTCTAAATTTAATATAATGTACCTATGCTTATGTTATGGTATTTTTTAATACATTAAAAATGCTTAGAATCCTTTTCCGATAGTTTATAATTGTTAATTTATACCTTATAACAATATGCAACATATCAGTTGCACCAAGGTGATCAGAGCGAGACGGCGGCCAAAAAACATCCACTCTCTTTCTATGTAGGTACTCGGGCTGTAATCTTTAATATATTATTTACACGCATTTTAAAATTCTCTAACCGATTTAGTCCATTGAGTTCACCTTCGCGTCATATTGGTTATTGTACGATTATACTAACACGCACATTTTGTGGCAATCGCTTTACAATTTCAGATTATTACGGAATTATATAATATTCATATATTAATATATAATATTGTTATGTATTAAGTGAAAAGTCATAGTCTTGTAATACAGTTAACAATGTATAGTAGGTGATCATAATATATTAACATTTGATCAAAAAATGGTTTATAAAACGATGCTATTTTGAAGATAATGCACATAAGGATTTCCATAGTCGATATATGCATTGTACCTACACATTAGGTACCTACTATGTATACCTATTAACCTATTAGTATCGCGTTGTAGATACTTTTGAAAATATTTTGTATTTTTTTTTTTTTTTTACGATCGCAGGTTCACGAGAGAACAACAGACTCTGCCGAATCATTTTTACTTCACCGACTACGAAAGGCACAACGCCGAAATTGCTGCGTTTCATCTCGACAGGTAAGTCCATCGCTAAAACGAAAATCATACGCATTAGTTCCGAATGATAGTCGGTCGTAAACGTTATTGTGAATGAAGCAATTCCTTGGTCCGTGCAATCCAGTGCATTACATCACGGTGTTGTACATTGTGAAACAATGCGGTTCGATCCAAAAAATGATATAGACTATAGTGTATTATATATATAATATTATATTATATACGTATAGGTATATATACTATATTATATCTTTTTTTTTTTTTGCTATCTGAAAAAGAATAAAAAATAATTTTAGTGAGATCTGTCAAAAATGATGTTGTGGTTGTTACCAATTTCAGATAATTATCAAAAACGGAGTATCGAGAACTGGGGTAATTGATAAAATTTGATAACTATTAGAATATGTACCTAGTATTGTTTTTTGTTGTTTTTCTTTATTTAACTCCAGTAGGTCATAAAAATAAAGTTATAATTATTTTTAGTGACGTCATAGGTTCATCTATAGGAAATTATGAATCTCTTATTTTTTTTTCAAGCGATTTCTTATAACATTACTATAATGATATTAATCTGCCATCATAATATGCATAGTAATCGTCATAATACTCGCATATCTGTTATAAATGTAATGATAAGGCGCACTATACCAATAACAATGTGTACCAACATATAATTGATAATGTTATATGTATATATAATATTGTATATTATTATTATTTGTATTACTTTTACATTTTATCAAGTACTACAAATCCAATTTTCTAAATATAATGTTTAGAACGATGCCTTTCCATGGACCATTAAGTATTTTTCGTCATCTCACTTTGTATACGTCCACCCATCATATCACTCTGTATATATCATCCACCCTAGATCGGAATATAATCTTCAAATGGATTTTGGTTTTTGTTTTAGAAATTCAGGAACACGTTTTAAAAGTTTTAAGAATATAAAACAAACATAGTTTATATATTTTAATAATAAATACAGTTTTTCATTGGGTTTTGCCATACATTTTATCATTTATGGAAATGCTAACCAAGTAACAAATAGGTACATCTTTATACTACAATTTATGCATCAATGCTGATGCTGATAGATTGATCAATAATGATCTAAGGCCATCTCGTGGTTTCTACGATTATAAAGAATCATTTAAAATCTAATCCTTACTGAATTTTTATTTTGTTGCTAATCGTTAACCACAAGTTGCAACTTTCAACAATAATAATTACAGAACTCCAAATAAAGTACTTAATTTAGTATTTACACAGTACACGTCGACACATATTATATGCGTCGAGCTTAGCTTATTATAGGCCAGTGACTTATATGAATTCCGAATCTCAATCTATGTAGGTGTGTGGGTGGTTAAAAGACTGTCCTAGTTTGCGGACATTTACTAAAATTACATCTTATTTTCGCACAGAATATACACATTGCACAACATAATGAATATTATCTAATATTATATTCTCATTATTAAGATGCCTATGTACTTGCCTATCAACATTAATGTATTTAATACATACCAAGTTTTCGATTGAGAATGTGAGTAAGTAGGTACATACATTTTGATTTTAGTGATTCTCTTACATATTTGTGAAGTTGAAATTATGGTTATCATCTAAAAACCAAATATTACTTTCTCATAAAAATATTCTTATAGGAAAATAATATTTTGCATACCTATTACCTACCTACCATACGTATGAATGCATAGTATATTATTGCACAAACTAGTGGTCAATTTTATTATGTTTTGTGGGCAAACAAGTTCCAGGCTTTAATGAGAAATTTTAAAACGCTCTCCACATCGATCAACTTCTTGAATTATTTTTTTAACTGTAAAATTTATTTTTATTAAGTTCAAAACAAATTTATAACGATCTCGATTACTATAGATATATATATATATAGAGTATAGATGCATACAAAATAAAACCAAAGATCCACTCTACACCGACTAAACCTATCACATATATATAGGCATAATAATATAATGTACATTTTTTAGAACGTCGCCGTCTTTACAAGAGTTCAGTAAGAAAATGTTTGTTTAACAATATTATAATGTCCACAGGATATTGGGGTTTCGGAGAGCAATGCCGGTCAGTGGCAGATTGGTGAACATCACGTCTGAACTTATGACACAGGTGACCGCGTCCGATTTGTTGAAGACATTCTTCGTGTCACCTGATAAAAATGTTTGCTTTCACGGACAGTGTTCTTATTACTGTGACACGTCGCATGCCATTTGTGGAAATCCCGACATGTTGGAGGGCTCGTTCGCCGCGTACTTACCATCCCAAGATGTTTTGGAGAGGAAGACGTGGAGGCATCCTTGGAGACGCAGCTACCACAAGCGGAGGAAGGCTAAATGGGAAACAGGTCAGTGCACAGAACGATGTTATCTATAAATAATAATAATATTTTGTGTTACATTAACGCCGAACGTTGGAATTCAAAAACCTAAACTATCATATAATATAATATAATATATTTTAATATTATCGATGATAAATACAATGATTCAGGTAAAATCCGATAACAGTTATCTTAAAAAATACCGAATATATATAGGACTGCAAGGATTTGTATATTTTTGTCTAGATAAAACGAAACAAAGAGAACAGGTTTAATTGATGGGGTAAATATATCAGCCACGTATGAAAGTGTGCTGTTTTAATGGTCTAATACCAAAGATTATATTTTAAAATGTTGTACAAGTGAATTTTTTTTACTAATAAAATATGTTTGACTTTAGTATAAGTACTCTGTGAATATAGGTACCTATAGGTATAGGTTGAATGTAATATTGTATCAATTTATAACATAAAGAATTTTTTGATGAATACCTACGTCACTGATTATAGTATTATACACCTACAAATATTTTCAATTAAAACTTGTACATTTTCGTTTTATTATTTTATCACGGGAAATATTCAATTTTAATGGAGTATTTTTACAACTTTTTGATTGCCACATACTCACATTTGAAAGTTGAGTTGATCGAAACTAATAATCATTAATTAAAATTAAAATGTATCCTTTTTATTATTAATGTTTTTAATTTATTAAATTTAAGGAATTATCAAAAAAATAAATGTTTATTTAGTTGATTATTTACTATTACTTATTAGGTATACAAGTACTTGGAAATATATAATATGGGACATTTATTATTTTAATTATAAAATGTTTCTAGTATTATAATAAATTAATCAATAAAAAGTTCAGTAAAGTGTGAAGAAAAAATGGTATTAAATGTATGTACATATCATTATAAAATATAATAATATGTTACTTCCACGTTATTGAGACGAAATAGGTAGATAGTATACCTATATACTAATACAATAACTATAATATATTATATTATATTTACTATTTTAATACCCTGGTCCTCCTCATGAGTTTTTCTCAGTTAGTATTTCTTTCTAAGGAAATTAAATTAAATCTATATATTGTATAAATATATATACAAGTAACTATTTAAAGTAGTAAGGGGTTTTAGTTTGTCGCTGCTAACCGGGAAAACTACTGAACCGATTTTTCTGTAATTTTGCACAGTTACTTTTGATAATCCCTGAATGTTTTCGTATACCTACCAATTTTAGCCTTTGTCCTTTGATATCCCCTCTACCAGTTATCCCCTTATCCAGTTTTTAGTTAAAAAAAAAAAAAAAAATTATAATAATAAGTATAGATAATCTGTAACCAAACAATTTATGTAAACATAAAAATATTCGATTTCCGTCTGTCAAAGAAAAATGTCATATGAGTATTGGTCGCTGTACGTTTTATACATATATAAATAAATGTATGTTTGTAGCTTATATACTCAAAAACTTCACGACAAATTTTGACAAAATGTTCCGTGGTTGTTCTTAGAGATAACATCAGGATAATGTAGTAACTAGTTTAAACCACGTTAAAAAATATGTCAATGCTATATCCATTATCCAATCCATGTGGCTTTCCCATCTCGGTAGAATTAGTTCACAAATAGCGAGGTACATTGACACCGATTTATCCGTGAACCGAGGTATACGGATAAGCTCCGTATTTTGTATTAAATGTTGTTCATATTTTTCCCCGGGTGAAGTTTGGTTATACAGCTATTACATAATATAATAACTTAATACCTACTTATTACATTCACAATGGTTGAACAAAAATATTTTTAAGCTCCTGTTTAGAAGACAATTAAAATATAAATAAAAAACAAAACACATCTATAAATATTATAATATAGTTATACCTATAGTACCTAGGCAGGATGTACGTATATAGATAACAAATCTCATTTTTGATATTTTTATTGGAGATTTATCGACGGAAATCGTTTGGCCGTAGATCATTTTTCGGGTACATTTAAATCAATGACCCACGGGCCATAACCCGAAAGTGGCTCTTTTGTTAACTAGTTGATAATATTATTTATATATTATAATATAATCATGTGATAAAGAATAAAGCATTTATTATACTATAGGTGATTTATCATATTAAATATTTAGTAGGTAGGTACCATATTAAGTAGATAGTTTATGATTATAAACTCAAAAAAGGTTTTAATTTTGATCAACGCATCACGTTAACACTTTATGCTGTAAAACAAATTATGACATGTTTAAAACCTACAACAAAAACATCTTCAAAAACTATCCTCAAACATTTGTATTTATGTTGCCTTATAAATTAAAAGTTAACTGTGGTTGTGTTTACAAAGTTTAGAAAATTTTTCCAATATTTTAGTTACAAAATAATTTAGCTTGCATGTAGACACTATTATGGAACAATTAAACATTATTAAATAAATTATTTAACCCCAACAACTTACTACCTATAGAGTTTTTGATTATTATACAGTCTGTACAACGAAGGTACTTTTGTTTTAAATAGTTAAAATCAACAATTAGATATTTTACAATGATATTATATTTGCCTGAACAATACTATAAATATTAATTTTAAATCTTTACAATTATTAAATGTTTAATACTTCCATTTATTATGCGTCAAGAAATATAATTCATCGAAAATTATATTAAAGAGTTAAGTTAAAAGATTTAAATTTTTTTTAAATAAGAATATTATACAATTATAACACGCTAATACATAATTACTTAGGTTAGAGGAAAACTATATTTAATTTCAAATTTCAATTACGTCTTTATTGTGGCATGACTAATGTGTTTTATGAAAATGTTATGGATAACCTATGTTTAAAATATAAACTATTTTATTTAACGAAAATGTCGTTAGTACCTTATTAATTATTATCGGAATAATTTTCATCCCAGACCCCACCATTATAGCCATAAACTTGCTTAAATTAAGAACCTTTAAATAAGTTATAAAATAAAATATAAATAACAATAATGTCACTTACATATAATTATTATTATTTTATAGCGTTGACTTACTGAAATGTTGAACGTTTAACTTCCTATGGCGTATTCTCTACATTGAATTTTATTGTTGATAACAAAAGTAATTAATAAACAAATGTACGGAACTTTATAATTGTCCTTAATGTATTTATAATTCAAACCTCAGATTATTTTTTTTAATGTACATATGTACAATTGTTGGATTTACAGTAATTCTATACTAGGAAATCTATTTAACGTGGTTATTTTGAAATTAAAATAAGCGTTCACACAAGGTTAACATAAATAAATATATAAGAATCTACTATCGTGATCAACAGGATTTTTTATTTAAATAGGTAGATATTGTCTTCGATACTGTAAATTATCACTAAAACAAATATTATGTTAAAGTTTAGTAAATGGGGTAAAATAGCACCGTCAAGTATGAATATTGTACTCGAGGTTACGCAAATAATAAACAAAAATATTGACATTATAATTTCTTAAATTATTTTCCTTATGTTTTGTTGTTTAGCGTAAATATACTTTATCCACTCATCGAAATCGTTATTTTATTTTGTTTATATCCGGTATAGATCCAAATTACTGTGAACTAATCAGAAACTTGCCACCATACAATAGTGGTCGACGGATGTTGGACATTATGGACTTGTCCGTGTTTGACTTTCTCATGGGCAACATGGACCGTCATCATTACGAAACGTTCACCCTGTTCGGAAACGACTCATTTCCTATTCACCTCGACCACGGTCGGGCGTTTGGCAAGGCGTTCCACGACGAGATGAGTATTTTGGCTCCAATCATACAGTGTTGTCATATACGAAAGTCTACACTGGAGACATTGCTGAGGTACCTATTGGTTGTTCGTACTACATTCATTAATACACGATTAAAATAAAAGTGCAAACGTTGTGGTTCAAATCTTATAATTAATCATTATTATACGAGAGGACGTATGTAATAGTATACAACTGTAACCATATACCTTTAGGCAGTACACCCAGTACAGGCATAGATAGAACTTCAGTTAGAAAGATCTATCCATGAATTTTTTTCTATTCTTTGTCACGTAAAACAAATAATATAAAAAGACGAAGGAAAACATAATACTATCTTATTTAAATGGCATAAGAAATGTGTGGCATTTAATTAATAACGGTCTTATAAGAGATAACCGTGTATCAATAAAATATTTGTTTGGCCAATTGTTTTGGTACAATGATTTTGATATATCCAAATCTGTTAGTACTTGTATCAAAATGCGAGCGTATTGGTTTTTATATCCCTCTCCCCCTCATTGAAAATAATGAGTTAGGTTGCTCTCGAAAAATAGAAACAGTAGATGACTTCAGTCTCCCATTTGTAATCCCTATTACCCTCACCCTACAATTACAATTCTAACACTTCATATAATGCATATTACGATAGTGTGTTATAGAGACTTGTGAGGGACGAAGATCGTGCATTAATAACGATCGTCTATATTAAATTATTTTAGTACTTTAATATCGTCTATCGTATTCAAGATTAGAATATTATATTAATATATTGTAAAGTCTATATTGTACTAAACTACTATGTTGTATATTATCTTCAGTACACGAAAACATTGTCGACTTAATTGACGTTTTGATAAAATGTAAAATGTAAGGAATTTAAAACGACTTAGCAAACGAACGTTCTAGGACGTAAGTTGTGATGACAGGATTGGCTGGTGAGTAAGGAAAAAAGCGTCCACTGTACCTATATGTATATATATGTTACATAATAAATAAATATATATAATACCACCAAAGTGTGTTTGTTTTCTGCCACGTATGTCCAGCGGCCCACCCCCACTGCCGCCGAGTGGCATCCGGTGAGTATCGAGGGTGTAGGGGAGGAGGCAAGGGTGGAAGAGTCGCTGTGAACGAGGATATTCGGACTTAACTGCACGTCGACGGATAAAAGGGCCCGAGAGAATAAACGGCGGCGTGCCAATGCCGTCCAGCTATCGAAGGACGGTGGAGGGTGGTAAGGAGATTGGTCCATATGCCTCGCGTACCTATGTATACCTATTTATATATTACATATATAGTGTATACCATAGAGATAATCTTAAATAAACGGCAGCCGTTAAGAGGTTGGGAAAACCCATTACGGACATTCGCAAACACTAGGTGGACCCGATAAAATATTCAACGGGGACAAAAAGCCAGACGACGTTCTGAAAAGCTCTCTTGCGAGCCGACCACAGTATTATGCACCGGGTTTGCACACGGGCAGGTAGGTATACACGTCACGGGCACTTAGCATAATTATCTGTTATCATCGTGACGGACTATTATAATACATACGTATAGGTATAATATATACAAATAATTCCGGTAGCTGTGTACGGGGCATCGGTAAACCATTATTTCGGTCCGCATAACAAACATAATATTACAAAACCGCAATGCACCGTGGTTTGGCCCGTTGCATCCGACCTCCGTGACGCGATTGAAAGTATAATATTATATCCACCTAATATGCACTCGCGTTTCGGTGCGATTCTTCGAAACCGTGTACTTTTGCACCAAAGTCCCGTCACGGCTTTTAGCCGCAAAATGCTCTTCAAAGGGAACGCGTTTATTGCCGGACTGCGATAAAATACAGACGCACGTACCTGTGCAATAATAATATAGTAGGTGATATTCTCCGAACACGTCAAAAATAATAATAATAATACTATTAATACCTATGTAATATATTGAGCTGGAATTCTAGATAAAGCTGGTGCACACAATAAAAGTACCTACACAATATGACATATTATATGACGTGTGCATTATACTGCGTAATGCGTATACCTATTACATTACTTTTTCAATTATCGTTCCGGTTGCCACGGTTCGGCGTTCAAACACCGACCATTCAGTATGAATTATGATTATTCTAGTGTTTTGTTGGGAGTATTTTTTTTCATACAAATTAATTGAAAAAGAAACACGATTGATTTAAATAGAGTACGTAATTACTAACTAAGTGACTAGAATAATATAGTGACTTTAAATCATTTATAGGCTTATTATAGCTGATGTAAATAATTAGAATTGATAATTCAATACGTACCTATATACTTTCATATTTCAGTATTCTGTATTATAGTATGATAATGTTAATTCTCGTTTTTTTTTATCTAATCCTTCGTCAGTTTTATTTGATTGCTTATTAAGCGATAGTATTTATAAACAATAAATAAATAACCCTATTTTTTGTATTTAATAATAAGGTGAACAGCATTATTAAATACAAAGTAATCCTATTGAAATATTAGAAATACTTTATCCTCACACCAGACATATTTGTGTAAAAATTATAGTTTTTAATAGTTTTGTCATAATGATTTTTTGGGGTTTATTTTTAGTATACCCATATTTTCGTTTATATATTCTCAAACAAAATAATAATCTTAATACTTTGATGCACCTGTAACTTGTATATATAACATTGAGTGCATTTAAAATATATTATACAGAATGAGTGAAGTCGAATTGTTAATCAACAAAATTCTGGTGCATTGCCCCGATTATATAAACCTTAATGATTTTAAAATAAAATAAACTATTAGTTCAATATTCGTGCATGTATGCATACAAATTGATAGACTATTCAGAATGCAAAATAAGAAAATCAAAATCATAAAATTCTATTTTAAAAAAACTGATAAGTTTTATAAAAAAATCTTATATAGAAGCGGTTGGGATTTCAATTATTAATGGATGGCAGTGAGGACGTAAATAACCCAAACCATAATATAATATATTATATTATTGAGAACAATGCAATAAAGTTAGGTATAGGGAAATTTGGTCTATTCGTACCTATACATATAAAATGTATTTCTGATTGTAACTTAAATTTAATACCTAAACAATCCGAGGAAAATACACATGTGCGTCGGATAATATAATCGTTTGAAAAGTCAATTTGAAGAAAAACTTTTATATGTGAAAAGTTTAAACGTCTGGTCATTTTCCTGGTAATCGAACTGCGAGAAACCAATAGCTGTTTTAGATGAAATTGGGTTTGTGAAGTGGAACACTGAAAATAAAAGGAATATGTTATAGTGTTTAAATTAGGTGAATATATTTTATTATATAGGCGCACAAATAACAATGTATCCTTTTTTTGTGGATTGCTCTTAAACTTTTCTATGGACCCATTTAAGTTTCAAATGCTTCAATAGAGAATGTATGTACCTATCAGAAATATTAGACATCTTTATATTTCAACAATAATCTGTTATATTTGTAGTTTATAATATGATAAATTAGAATTAATGAACTAATGGTTCATAAATTATAATACACACCATAAAACATATTATGTTATTATTATTTATACTTAACAGATAATAATAAGATATAGAGGCATACGGGCACCGACATATTATAAAGGA
>WHPZ01539482.1:0-10529 GCA_016617965.1 Macrosiphum rosae | reverse complement strand
CCTACCTATTTTGTACCTATATATTATAACAATAGATATGTATTATGTCAAAAACATAATTCCTTCATCCATATTAAGGAAGTTAACAGTGGCCTATAGGCACATTTCAGTAGGCTAATACGGGCTAATACATTTTTACAGAATACATAAATAATAGATACTTTAGTGTCATATTTATATAGCTAGGTTATTTCAAAACGTTATACATTATAGGACTATTAAATACATTTATTTTGTGATATATATTCTTGTGAAACTTTATTTAGATTGAAGAATAGTGAACTGAATTACACAAACATTAGGTAAAGTTTTATATTAAAATAACAGAAAATGTCGTACTTTACACTAATTACACTCATTGCTATTTTTACTACACAAAGTGTGACGATGTACTGTCATTATGACCAGTGTTGAGTTTATCTAGATAAATATTCTTTTATCTTTTATCTTATCTAGATAAGTAGATAATTTTAATTTACACAGTTATCTAAGATAAAAATCTCCGTTATCTAGATGAATTTATCCAGATAGTTTAATTTATTAAACGGCTTTTATTTATTATAGAATATAGGTAGACAATTAAGTAATTTATTAAGTAGGTAGTATTTACTAATAACTATCGACATTTTGGATAACATACTATTAAGTTTTTCTATATTGCTACGAGCTTCTTACTGAGAGTGCCATTAAAAAATGTAAAAAAATGTATCCGATAATTTATCTAGATAAAATATTTTTTTTTTGTCATCATTATCTAGATAAATAAATAATTTAGTTCTTTATCTTTATCTACATAACATTATTATAATTTATCTTTATCTTAATCTAGATAAAATTATATTTATCTCGACTCAATGCTGATTATGACGTAGATATGAGGAAATTTATAATATTAGCTACCTGCAGTTATTACAAAATAAAACCCAGATTGTTTCAACTAATAATTTGTCAATAAAACGTATTTTGGATACGATGAAAATAAAATATAACCGTTTGTATAAAATCATGATTTGATCCTGTAGGAAGACAAGGGTAAACTAAAATAATAGGTATACCTATCTACTAATATAAATTATTTTGAATAACAATTTTAATTGATTTTAATGAAGAACTTGTACTGGGTATCAATTTGAAAACTATATGTAAATAACTAATTCGTAGTTCAAAATAATTCAAATAGTCTTATAGATGTTTGTTGAAATTGATTTGCGCACGGTACTGAAATTTAGCTGAAAATATTGTTTTCAAACCGAATATGATGTTTGGATATAAGGACAACGTGTTGAATGCATTACAAATCTTTTACATAAAAAAACTTCTCGTTTTAAATTGACATTTGACAAAACTTCCAAACAAAAGTTTGCTCCCTTTCAATAGTAGCCCATTCAAGTAAAATTTACAAAAAAATCAACTTTCCCCCATTTCACTTTCACGCTCAGAGTTTTGTTTCATGAAAAGAGGTTCTTGTAACAATAAAAAAATAAACAACAGAATATAAATAAGATTTATTTGAGACGTCGGAGAAGAGGTATATTGCAGCAATATTCTCCGAGCCCGCATGACAATACAGAATTATTCTGAATAGGTGCACATAAAAAGATTTAATCTTTATGCGAAATGGTACAAGTATACAATGTACACAGCGGAACTAAAGTCGTGAGCTGAGTTAAATATCAAGTGAAGCACTGACGCACAATGTCGAATATGATATTATCTATACTTATGTATGATGTATTCAGGGGTGTTTTTTTTTCTTCGGGTGTGCAAGGTTTTAAGAAGGTCATTTTTTAATTTAACCAGACCATATAAAAATAGATATACTATATAATAATTATGTATATTATATACTACATTATCCTACTTTTAATTTCCTCCATATATCATCAGGGACCACATCAATATAAATAGTAAAAAGTAAATAAAAACTAAAAGATATAGTTGATTACTAATCAATACGCAGACAGTGGTGTAGTCAGGATTTTTAAATGGGGGGAGGGGGTTAAATATAAACTAAACAAATTTTTACATTTTTTCTGTATAAATAATAAATGTATAAGGGGAAAAAATGTCAATTGGAGGGGGGAGGGTTTAACGCCCCAAAACCCCCCTGGCTACGCCACGGAATGCAGATAAAAAAATACACACAATGTGCCTATTTTATTTTATTAATTTACTGTCGTGCGTATTTTATACTTATAATTTTTGTACAAGAAAAATGGGCTGAAAAAAAATATATTTAAAAAAAAAAACTCATGGCTAGTTACCACCGATTTTTAAGTTTAGGGAATATACATGAATTCATAGGTAACAGACATAAAGTCTTTTCTAGATTGATATTGTTAACTTACTTTCTTCGGGATCATTAAGTTTTGTATTTCTAATTTTTGCGCTATACCTATCATTACTATTCACCTATCAGTGACTATTTGTCTTAAAATTTAAACTGCATTATATTTCTTTTCTATACATTGTTTACTAACGCCGGGGCGTTTATAATCTGAATAAATAAATAAATATGTATTCATCAAATTTATGTATTATCAATGATATTTAAATATGCGTGAATATTAATCGTCTACTTAATTTTTAAAATGTTTGATGGTAACTGCCGAGTAGTAGGTACCAAGTGTAACAAATACCATAACAATAGTCGAATAATTTATTTTATGGAATCATGATATCACAATGTCTGTGTGCTCGCTGTATCCCATCCTGAATCAGAGATCGCCGCTTAAATTAATTTTTGCGCGCTAGGTATATCGCTAGTTAAAACAGTACCTACCTATATCGTGGTCACGGTTAGAGAAAGTACCACGTGCGTCGGCGGTGGTTGCAGAGGATTCAATTTACCCGTCGATCGTCGATTGCCACTATGTATTTGTACACACGAGGGCATATACAGAAATTTAGCGGTGGCAGATAAAAATCACACGGTTCGGACTGGGGTGGCTGTAGGAACGCCGTTGGCAGGGTTGATGGGTTGTGGAAAGAGGTAGAAAGACCATAGAAACATAAGAAGCAACGGTGAAATAATAATAATATAACCCTGCGATGAGTGGTGGAAGGGAATGAGTGGAGGGTGCAAAATGGCGGAAATGAAAAAAAGAAAAGAAAAAAAGATAGCGTCGCGGTATGGTGGTGGGTTGGCTTATTATTATTATTATTATTATTATTATTATAACACCCTCCACCGACGCCGTGCGTAATAGCACGGCGGTGGTATAAAACCTTATACCACACCGCATCGTTGTATACATATATATATATATACATGCGCTATTATATTACGTACTGCTTCTTGTGTTTCTTATCTGTGCGTTTCCACACCCTTTTAAAAACCGTCGCCCCCTTCCCCTCCACGGTCCACTCACGAATGCGGTGGCGACCGCGACGACGAGACGACCCTTCGCGTACACTTCCTCCCAGCACCACGGTGGCTTTTGTGTGTGTGTGTGTGTGTGTGTGCACTGTGTATATATATTATATCATATTATTATATAGTTTCTCGCGCGCGCGTAATGTACGCCACTTAACCTAACCACCAACCCCCGCCACCTCGCCTCCTCGTGCTTACGAATCGTCGTAAGCTATTTTATTTTTAAAGCCACTGGCAGACGCGTGCGCGCAGAGAATAATATATATAAATATGTATAATATATATTATAGTATATATACACGCAGTATAATAATAACACCACGCGAACGGCTCTCGCTCTCATTCTTTCCGTCTCCCCATCCGTCGCCTCTATGTGTGTATTATATCGGCTATCCATCTGATTTATATGGCCCGCCCGACGACGAGTACAAATCGTGAATCGTCTTTATCTCGCCCGCCGTATTATTGTTCGCGCGCCACGCGAAACAAATGCGCCCCGGCGGCGGCTAATACTCCGCTAGACTTTTTCGTGTTGCCCACCCCTCGTCGCACTCACACGACACCCCGTCAGCCCCGCCGCGGCACACCCTCTCCGTTTTCCGCGGGACGGTGTTTTCTTCTCGTTTAGCGATTGTTTTTATCGCCGGCGCACGCGACACCGCCCCCGCTCACCCGCGCCACCGCTTCCCCGGCCGAACGACCTAGCTATCGAGGCCCATCGAGTGTTTTGTTATATTATTATTTATTATTATTTTGTCTTCTCGTTTGTTACATTATAATGTATAACAGTATATGTATTATATTATATTATTATTATAATACGCTCCCGCAGGTGATATTTTTTTTTTACCTAACACTCGTATTATTTCAAAAACCATTATCGTTTTCTGTAATATTTTTGTTACATAATTTTAGGTTACTACAATACAATCATTTTTTGGATAAAATTACATTTTCATTATTCTTATTGTAATAGTTTTGAAGTTTTTACTATTTGAATTGTATATTCTGAAGCAAAATATTATTTAGAGTATTTTGATATTTATAAATCAAATGTTATAATAGTAATAAGCATTCTTATCTCACAAATTAGATAGGCACTCGTCCTAAATTTGGGTTTTGTTTATCAATGTACTCTGAATAATATTTTGAAAATGAAATTAAAAAAGGTATTGTCATTCAAAAAAGTACAAATTTTATAACGATAAAAAACTGTCAAAAATAATTATTTATTTTTAAAAAATCTTATTTTTGTAACGACCATTAAATATGCAAATAAATATTTTTAAAAACGTAAACTATAATACAAATTGAATTAGTGAGTGTTCTTCGATAAAATATTCACTCTGTATTATAATAAGGTTTGTGTTACGTTCCTCACCCACAGACGCTACATAATATAAATAACGGCTCTCGTCCAGCCAGTGTCTTATGATTATAGGTAGGTGCCTCTTAAAATTTATAATATTATAATATACTCTATCATTAGTTTATTGCTACGAATTGCTATTGATAAAACTTTGCTTAATTGGCTGTACTTGTTAGTGTCGATTCAATTTATGATGAAAATATGGTGTAATTAACTTTGAAAATACATAGTGGTTAACTACCCGTCAGATAAATCTTTCAAGTTTATATATTTTAAATATAGGTACCTGCGATTTTTCGGCAGGACGTCCAGCGAAATAAGTACTGTTTATTTTCCTTTAGAACTATGCCTAGTATACCTGTTAGTACCTATGCCTAGCCAAACCCAACCAAAAAAAATGTTGATACCGATTACTGGCTTAAAACTAGTCCTGTCGTTAGTGTAACCTATTATTACCGGTACTATGAAGAAATTCTGTAGCGGCAAACGTTGCAAACATTGCAAACGCCATGATCCAGCGTGGTTGACTTTGCTTATACTTTTGCCGATCCTTATCACTATTCATTGTGTTACTATCACGACTTATTACGATTTATTTTTTATGCCATACATCACGACCACGGTTAAACAAAATACCACACTAAACCAATTATTATTAGGTACGAGCTTATCATTATTTAAGTAGGTAAAATAAATTAAACATATTACAGTTCATGAGTTCCTAACGGTAGTCCGGAAGTCGGTACCCGGTTAATACTTATTAAGTTTACTGAATGTTAACTGAAAAATCGGTAACCGATAACCTATAACCGGGAATAGAAATGTGTTTAAAATAATGGTAACCACATTTGAGATTTCCACATTTCCGGGAAATTACCGGTTTTCAGTAAAAACCAGTAACCGGTTTCAAGCCTGACCTAAATGTTGATTTTTAACTTACCATAAAATGATTATTATATTTATATAATTATGAAAATAAGTTTGATACCAGGTATACCTAATAAATACCTTACAAATATCAATGATGAAATATAAAATAATCATTAATGATGCAAATCACGCGTCAGTCCAACTGCACACAGTTTGGAGCGTGATCCGTTATTAACATTAAAATATATATTTATATGTGCACTATATTTTCCAGTTTTTCCTCGATTAGTCGATTCAAGTAATGGTAGGAGGTATATAATACATAGTACAACTAGTCCAAGTAGTCTAATTTATATTGTTTTAATTATTTAAAATTATATAAAAAAAAAATGATTATTGATAATAATGTTGTATTGCTTACATAATATTTATAATATTTCTGTATAATATAAAATATTATCTCGTCACGTGAAATGCGCATACGAAACTATTAAATCATAAATGTTTATTTTATTTACATATAATCTACAGTCATCCGTATCCGTGGTAACGGCGCTCTCCTCGTACATATACTTGCTGTACCGTGATATATTTCCCATCAAGGACAATAATCAACACAATTTCATACATAATAATACGGTTATACTCTGTAATCGAATATTTATACGCCTCGGCTATATTATATACATGTATATATTGTAAGTGTGCAAATTGGATTTGGAACAGAAGTAGAAAATCGTTTTCGCGATTATCGCAACTGTTTTTGTGTGTGTTTAATTCTTCACGGTTCGCCGGTTGGGTCACGGTGGTTTAAACGCACGTGCGGACACGTAACAAGAGTATATCGAGGGGTCGGAAAATCACTGCAGGATATACAGTTTAATTCAAAGTTGAAGGGTGTAGGAATCAAGTGAAATTTCCTAGGAAATATCAAATAACTATAGGAGTAAAAATGTTTTGTTGGTAAGATCGACAGATCGACTTGCATAACTACAAATCATTATCAGGAGACCACATTGTCTGAGTGTTCGGTACATGGTATACTCCGGCCCACGAGAGATCAGGACCGCTATTCGACCAAAACTCGTCCGATTTCGCGCATCTCACCACTCAATCGTTCCCACTCAACCAACCGACAGCTTTTCGGCGACTGTTGGTGGGTAACGCTCAACTGTATACACTGTGGCATATAGTGGCAGGCCCGGCCCAAGGGGTAGGCGATATAGGCCCACGCCTAGAGCGGTACTTAAGCAGAACTTCAGTAAGAGGGCGTCATTTTCAAAATACTGATAATATTATATTGTTAGGGGCGTAAAAATTTGATTTTGCCTACTTCACTATTTTCTATTGAGCCGGTCCTGCATAGTGGGGAAAATTGGGCTCCGCACTGTCGCTGCCGGTCAGTCTGCATGCGCGCGACGGTACTGATCTCTCGTGGGCCGGAGTATAGTACATGGTAGTTGTGTGGATAACGTAGGTATAAATAGATTGCACGAGGTAAAAAAAAGGTGGAAAATTACTGTACCTATATTTAAATCCCCCCACCCATCGCTGCATTACTATACCAGGGGTTATAGAGGCACAAAATGGCAAGAGGTACTGTGATTCTCATTTTCTTTAGAGTGTTCCATGTAATGTTTAACCGTAAAACAATTCATTAATTTATTGAACAAAAAAATTCAATCTTGAAATATTAATTTATTTTGTTAATAGTTAGTAAAAATATAATACATAGTATATTAAATCATAATGCCTACCTATATATACTATAGTGTATATTAAATTGATTTTAATTGGTCCAAATATAGTTAGACACATGAATTATATTTTTCATTAATCCTAGGATTTAATAGTTGTAGAACACTTACATTTTATAAATTAACAAAATTAAATCAAAAATTCAAAGTTATATTATATTTCTTTTAGGAATTAGGTGTTAAGGGATCTATTGCACAAAATGTTAAATATATAATAACAAATGCGTTAAATACAGGAAATACTTACCTACACTATATTGCAGCCACTTTCGTGAAACATTAAGTACTTTGTAGTATAATGTAAAATGCATCAATTAATATAAAAGAAATAATCTTTATTACCTATTGCTGAATTTATTTTGCGATTAATGATCATAAATCATAATATTATAGTTACCTAATTTGATATTCATTATATAAATGTACCTAAATAGCCTATACACAGCGCCTTGTAATTATATATTATAATAAAATGTTGATATTTAAATGCATTGATAACAAAACTCAATAATATTATGATACGTAGTATAGTGGAGTATATTATATTGTACAATATAAGCCCAATGATAATATACTGGAAAATTCCGAATTCTTAACAAAAACATCGATTGTTTATTTTGAATAGTTAAAGTTATTGAACGAACCAATTGTCTTGTTCGAGGTGTTGTTTTAAATAGTAGAGTTAAGTAAACAATTACAATTACAAGTTTAGTCAAATGTTAGTCTCATTATATTGTGGTAAGATATAATTTGAACTATATTGACAAAAAGTAAAAATTACCTACCTATTTTTAATTTTTACCTGTACGATATTATTACAAAGTTTAAAATATTTTTTAAAAATGTCTTTGGTTCACTCTTTTTATCTCACTAATAGTAATTTGTATTTATATTTATTACATTTTGTAAAACATCCCACTTGTAAATTATTTTTAACAGCCATTCTCATAATATAAAAAAGTCTTGTATATAAACACTCATATAATATTATATTAAATAATGGTTAATTGACCAGATCTGCTATTAACCGTTTTTCAAACGCCAGACTCGCTCTATTATAGTTATAGACTAGACTGTATTGTCTTTAGTGATTTACGCTTTACAAATAATTTTAATATTATTTCTAGATATATTATTTTACTATTTATGTAATATATTTGTATGATTATACCTAAAGCCACTTTTATATGCGCTGTGAAGGTTAAAACTTAAAATTATTTTCTTGATTTAATAAAATCTAAACTAATGCTAGACAATAAACTAATTTTCCGTATGGTATAAGCCTATATCTTATTTCTTAGATGCCACAATTTGAAGTTTGAACACATATACAGAATGCAACAGGAAGACCGGGAAATCAATATTTTCTTTTTTTTACAATAGTTACAAACTATTGTAAAATTTAAAAATTTGGTTAAAAAAAATGTTAATTGTAAAAACAATCAAAGTTTTCTAAAAACCTACAGATTTAGGTACAGCTTGTCTATTTTGAATTTTGAAATAAACTGATTTTTTTTTTATTTTCAGTATTAAAAAATAATATATTATACGTGTAACACAAATTTCTGTAGACTGTAAATTATATAAAAAAAATTTTAAACTATTGATTTTAACTAAAGTTATTTTATTTGTCAGGTCTTCTTGTTACAACAAATTCTTATTTAATTTTTCAATGTTTACAACCACGCAAATATGCAAAAAAAAAATTTCCTTCATTAAATTCAAATTTAATAAATATAGATTTATCTCCAGAAATATTGTTAAGAGTCATTCCTCCTATACTCAAATGGTAAGCAAGTATATTTTTTCAATCACGATATATTTTATAATGTTATTATAAAAATGAACAATTGTGTATTGAACCACTGGCGTTTATTTACATAAATAAATTACAATTTATACATATTTATAGCTTATGGTCGATAGTTTAACACGAATAGGTACTAGATCAAATCCCGTGGGTACTTTAGCTCCCTAAGACACCTCCCTCAATTTAAAAGTCTTACAGACTTGTGCTACTGCAGATAATATGGGTATATCCGGCCATTTAAATTTTGTAAGACCACGCTGACTGACCTGAGGATCTATAGGTATAGCACCGCAATAATAATAATAATAATAATAATATACACGACGCGATGCGTATAAACTTACGAGATACTACGCGTATAATGTGAATAAAAAATATTAAATTCGCACGTGAACGGCTATAATATAATAATAATAATAATAATAATACTTACTTATATATACAGAAAATCGCTCGAGGGGCTGATCGGTGAATTTATTGTACGCGACTGACCACGATCAGTTTGCCCGGGCTGAAGATTAAACGAGGGACTTGGGCCATAAATGCTCCGCAGTCTCTGCAGTGGTCCGTCCGACGAGGCGGTCATATCCTAGGACGATAATTCACTTACAGATACCCCATATTCCTATATAGTATATATAATCTATATATATTATAATAATGTCATTATATAATACCGTGGTCACTAAAGGCGAATATTTACAACGCGAGCGTGAATATTTGTATTGCATAATATATACCTATAATATATATATATATTCGTGATGTGACTTATCTGTGATTTCTTTTCTGCGTTATATATTATTATCGTCTTTGACGGGAATAAGGGGAAAATATAAAACTTTTTACGCGCGTCACCGCCGCCCCGCTATCGCTATTTATTACTATCGATAATATTATATGATGTAATAATATTATTATTATAGTATACGCATAACGCCCCGCTATTGCGTTTATGTCGCGTGTTACATATTATTATATATATTTTTTCTTCATTCGGCACCTACACCTCCGGGCGGTGGCCGATAGAAATCGTAATTTCCTTTTTTTGACCAACGCCGTTTATCCATGGTCGATACGTTTTCTCTTTCCTCTTTTCTTCCGCCATATACATTATACTTACATATACATACCACCGCTATGTGCGATACATTTTACACACGGTTCTCTTATCTTGTTATTATCGACATCGCAAATGTAAGAGTGACCTTTACACGTTATATATTATAATACCTTAACCCTCAAGCCAATATATCAGTAGGTATATAATAATATGTATATCATAAATAGAGATATATGTACTTACGTATCTTATTAACTGTGTATCATTTACACCCCCCCCCCCCC
>WHPZ01539478.1:0-14738 GCA_016617965.1 Macrosiphum rosae | reverse complement strand
TAATTTTTAAAAGAGACAAGAGCTTATATGAATAATATCAACTATTGGTTCTATATTTTGTAATATGTATATACTTAATGCATATATAACTTTGAAATATCAAATTTAGTAAAGAAATTAGATTTTTTTTACTAAATGTATTCTGTATCTACAAACTAGCTACTATACTATACTAGGTAGTATAACACTGTACCTATATAATTACCTCTGTATATAAGACTATAAGACATAAGTAATTCAAGGGTATTATATGGCATTTAAAAAATAATGTCTTAAATATAAAATTAAAAGATATTTACTATACCTATAACAGCACATAAAGGTACAATAATACAATATTATATATTTATACTACCTATATCAACACAACACCATAATAATATATAGTGCGTATTGCGCAAAAAAGACCTCGTCTCGCTCAAATCAGTAGTATGCACGCCACGCGCGTGCCGATCAAACCGCGTATAATCCCTATATTCAATATGCATAAATACACACACACACACACACACACACATGCATGGTATATAGTATATACGTCGTTCTTCCCAGTCTTCCCACACGTTACCCGAACCGTGATAGGTACAAATAATCCTGTTTCATCATTACGGTCGTGTGGGTCCGTATCGAAATATATATAATATACAGTACACACACACACACTTATATTATAATACCGATTTGGATTGTCAACAATCATCGAGCCGGCATCGACTATATACACGATGTGTATATATTATATACACAGCGTATAAGTATATATATATATATCCTGTCCACCGCTACAAGTTCCCCGGGGATATTAAAAGCCTCCTAAAAGGTTGGAGTCGGTGGGCCGGGAGGTTTTCGTCGTTCTCTTGTTCGGATTAAAATGCGTCGACAAAAGAACAGACGCGCGCGGCACGACGGAGAAAAGAGAACACAAGAGACATCACTATATATATAGTTTACCACTATACACACACACACACACACACATATATGTATATATTGTAATGTGTACGTCGTCGGAGATTGATCAAGAGACGGAGAGTGTGAGAGAGGAGAACACAAACACACACACACACACACACACAAACATACACAGACACCGCAATAGTTTCCGTTGTGTGGCGTGTACACATTTATATATATATGTATATACATATATTATAATGTATTCATCCGAGGCGGACGGGATTAATGCGGAAAACGTTTTCCTCCCTTTACGCCACGTTAGACAACAGACATCAGTGTGCTGCAGCATCCCGCCTGTCCCTGTAACAACGTCGAGACGACGACCATATACGCGCGCAAGTTTCTTTCCCTCCCGTAAGCCTTAACTCCGCATTTAGTGACGTATATACAGGGTGCAGTCTCTGCTATGCCAGTCGCTGTATCCTTCGCATAGGTATAGGTGCTCCCCCATGCCGCCTGCCATACCTGAGTACCTGACCCTTAATGTCGTGACGAAAATACAACTTTTAAATGATAATATTGTTTAGGTAGATACTTAAATTATCTACATGTATGTAATATTATATAAATAATTGCTATGCATCGGGCATTGATGAAACGTAAAAACAAGTATGACATATTAAAATATTTGATTGACACTGCTAAACAATATATTAGAAAACAATTATTTGCAGGTACAAACACAACGTGAGACACCCTATATGTATGTACATACCTTATACCTATACGTATTACAATATAATATGACGCGTGTATACCTTTCGGATAAGCTTTCGAGGCTCTGTACCTATATATCTCGAGCATCTTAGTTCGGCGACGACGGGGAAAGACGTAAAGCGATCGCGTATATTTCATTTAATATTATAATATATACCTATATAAGTATAATAATAATAATATAAGACGTGGTTTCGTCATGCAGCCTTCTGCTATATACATGTATATTATATACATCCCAGTATCCCACCACTCGACGACAAACGTCATATATTATATTGTATTATATAAAGGGCTTTATCATGTGTATTTACATGTATATATATATATTGTTCCATCCCGAAATGCTGGAGTCTGGAGAGGACGGGTATTATTATTTTATTTTATCGTCCTCCTCCTCCCTCTCTCTTACCAACACCGAAGTTGACTCGTCACTCCGAGTATAATAATATTATAATACGATGATTTACGGCCGCGTGCGCAGTTTAAGGAATTTAATGTCGTCAATTTGAGTTAGCGCGTATGGATATATATATAGTATATATACGCATAATATATGACACACAAACACACACTGCACACATATAATATTATGTTATATGAAAATATGAAATAACATATTATTATCTTACTATTGACGACAAAGACGTTGCCATTGTGTGGTAACGACGGGAGGCGGAGTGGAGATGCTGCAGTAAGCGGGTATATCGAAACCGGAAGCAATTTTAGAACGCATATGTATATTAAATAATTATATTATAATATAATATGTTTATACATAATAATTAATAAATATATTAAACTATTTTTTTTTTGACATTATAGGTACTACGTAATATTGTGGATAAACTGACAAAAATGAAAATGTTTAAATTGCCATCAACTTGATTTAAAAATGTTATAGGTACAATGGTACATAAAATCTTTTAAATATAAAGTTTGGTTTGACCATACATTTTTTTTAATGCAAGTCTCTTTTTAAATTAATTTTTATTGAACTATGTCAGGTATAATCTTTTTTTAAAACATTATTTAGCACCTGTTACTAAGAAAAATAAAATTATATTATAGTTATATTATTTTCTATCAAATATAAATTAGTATTTAACAGATATACAAAATATAATTAAATAATAATAATATTAACACTTTTCTTCACCTTAATATGGCATATTAAATATTCCTATGCTGAAACATAAGCTATTAGGTAGGTACCGTTGTTTGAATTATATTTTTTCTGTGTATAATTATTTATTTATATGAAAGGTTCACAATAGTGGTTAATATTGAGTTTGTTCAAGAAATGTTTGTGCTTATTATGCATAATAATCAATAGGTACCTAAGCTCATATTTTAAAAGGTTTTAGTTATGGTATAACAACTAACAAGTAACAACTATATTATAATTTATAAGACCAAAGTTCTGATGACTGGCAAATTATATTATGTCAGCTAATTATAGATATATGCGAACATTTTATAATAGGTAGGTACTGCTATTACTACTTGTACTTATATATAGGTAGGTAATAGGTACCTATACTAGCCTTTTATGCGCATTTCAACAAAACAGTGTTAGCTCGTTAGTCTGTATACATGAATGATGAATCATACTATAGGTAGGTTAAATATTCTATTGAAATATTACAGAATGGACATTAGACGGCCATATTATTGCGTTTCGCGTCCAAAGTGTAAAAAGTTATTGTTTCAGACTTTTCAATCGCCAGCGTGCGCTCTAAGATTCTGAGATTGGGTAAAAAATACTTAAATATGACAGGCGGCAGCAAGTTTATTTATTATTATCAAAAAACTATTCTGAGTTATTATCTAATAACTAAACACCTATTATCAGACGCCCCACGTCCGATAAACAGCGATTATGAAATTTAAACGTCGGTGTGACGGCGTACGATGACGCCATAAAATATCGGAATGATCTTTATTTAATTTTGAATTCATACCTATATCTAGTCTTCATGCGCCTTCATGGCTTCATCGTTCCGAGGTATCCTTTAGCTATAGTAGGTAGGTATTTAGGTACTGTTCTAAAAATTATAATATTTCAATGTTCCCATGTTATTCTATAAACTGCCTACAGAATCACTAAGGGCAGTGCCCAATGGTTAATATGGAAAACAGAATATATTTCTGGAGAGTACTTATTACTAGAATATCAGTGGCGTAATTGGGTATATCTTAGGAGGATAGACATTTTTTTACACACAAAATACAAAATACATAAAATAAATATAATAAATATTAAATTTGCAAGTACTGCAGTGGTAGCTGAGCATTTATTCCTACTATTTTATCAAAAATCCTACAACTAATATAAAATACACAATACTATTAAATTCTACACAATTTATAGTACCTATACAATAGTGTAATATATTTGGCGTACATTCACTTTAGCTATACACAGCATTTTTTTTGAAACATACGTATTTCTACAAGTTATGAACGATGGTGTAAACAAAAAGTTTGTGTAAATCATTATTTTGGAAGTTATATCCTTCCAAAGTTTGCGATTTTACGTTTACACACATACACACAATGCACTGTACTTTACTGTCGTGCGCAAATCCTATAACGAATTTTGATTTTTTTACATAATATTTTAACAAGTTAAGAACGGTTTGATTTTTTTTTTGCACCATCGTTCTTAACTTATTGAAAAACATTTGCTTAACAAATGCGGGGTAGCTAAAGCGAATCTGTTCAAAATATTAAATTTATTTTGTTTGTTAAATAATATAGGTAATGTATTTACATAGGCAATTTTTGATTTGTACGGTTTATAAAAAAACCCTAATTTTCTTGTATACATAGGTACCTAGGTTATAATAAGGCTTTGGAGTTTGGGGGGGATCCATCCCCTGGCCATATATCATTTGCTCATCGTCTGTTTACCTGTGCCAAATTATAATAGGTACATCATATGTGCATCAACATGCATATGAGCAATAAAAGGGTACCTATAAAAAACAATGTTTGATTAAAAATGTATTCGCAATGGTTGTTAATATATATCATATGCAATAAATAGATACAAACAACTAAAAATAAATTGCATTAATTCAATAAAATTGTTGTCATAATTATATAAATGTACATAAATATGTAATATTATATAGATAATGAATAATATAAGATTTTTAAGTTTAAGTTTTTGTTAAATAAGCATTTAAAGTTCAAATTTTGACCAAACTCATCAAAATCTTGAATTTATTTTTATTTTTATTTTGTTATTGGTTAAAAGTTTTATATAATTTATAGAATTTTTTACGTTCAGGAGCCCGTTGTAAATGATAGATAGGTGTCACTAGAAATTTAGAAAATAACTTGTGATTTTTGGTCCTTTTTTCAGTTGTATTGTTAAATAATATTGATGCGCAAATGATGTATAATCTAAAAGTCGAACGATGCGCAACTTTCTTACAAAAAAAGGTCAAAATTAACAATTATAGTGAAGCGCGAACGACAACCGGCGCATTCCCTAATGCCCCTTAAATACGCCCCCCCTAGAATATAATATAGATAGAAGATTAATTTCTATAATATCTTACAACACAGCAGTCGACAGTTAATAACACTTTGATGTCTTCATGATGAAATTGTGAACGTAATAATATAATAGTATATTATTTTTTATCAATTTTGTAGTAACTCTATCTGTATTCTCTATAAAATTCAAATTTCACCGGAAATCGGAATCGTTATCAGCAGCTGCAGCCTGCTGCCGTCGCAATATTCGCATCGGGTGGCCGCCCTCTCCCTCCGACCATTACCACGGTGCCGTCGTCATGGAACAAAAAGACGACGAACACACGTCCGTCCGCCCGTGGCCCGTCCGAGTGCCCGACCGTCGTAATAATTTTATCGGATCGTGATTCGTACCTACGGTCACCGAACCGTCGCACTCCTGTTCAGCGAAAAACATCTGTTCCTTTAACCTCTCACCCATTTTCGTTTTAAAAATACGATCAACCCTCTCTCGCGGCCAGGCCAGTTGAGGAGAAAATTTCTCTCCCGACCATTAATCCCTCCGAGAGAGTTCTTTTTCGACCTCATCTCCCACCGACGACCGTTCGCCATGGCTCACAGGATATTCCACAAGATCGTAAGTATCCGGTTCGCGGCGATAAAGACGGATCGCTTGTCGATTCCGATCGCCGTCGCTGTAGTAAATGGAGTACCCAATACAATACATTTTCACCGTTTCCTTTGTTGGTTTGTTGACAGAACAACGTCACCCAGTACCTTGCTCGTTCCTACGGTGTTGACGCACGGAAAGTGACTTTGATCCCCGGCGATGGAATCGGTCCTGAGATCTCGGCCGCTGTTCAGAAGATTTTCGAAGCCGCCAAAGTAAGTGATTGTTTCTAGCTCGAAGTAAGACATCTGCGAATCGGATCACTGTTGGCCACGTATTAGTGAACTACACTACATGCCACAGGTCAAACGCATAAAATAAGTTTTTCAACGCTTTTTACTAGAGTGGATTTGTTGAACGTGGCCAAGTGGAATTATCGAATTCATTGTCTGTATGTGTACGGTATTGTTAATCGGGTTGTCGATAGCCGACAATAGAGACTGAATGTTTGCTTTAAAGATATGTGCTATGCTAGATTGCTAGACTTGTAATCCAAAGTAAATCTGTCCGTTGTAACCGTTTTTAATTGCTTTAGTAGACAAACCGATTGATTGCACTTATAATTTGTTAAAACAAAATATTTCTGTTTTTAGACTCCAATTGAATGGGACGTAGTTGATGTTACTCCTGTAAAAGCACCAGATGGTACAATGAAAATACCATCTAAAGCTATTGAATCGGTGAACACTAATAAAATTGGATTAAAAGGACCTCTTATGACACCAGTTGGAAAAGGTCATCGCTCATTGAACTTGGCCCTTAGAAAGTAAATTAATTTGTATTTACTAATTATAAAAAATAATATACTTAAAAATGTGTTTTGAATATTGGTGTTTATCTGAGATTACAACTTGTGCTCATTATTTTCCTAGAGAATTCAATTTATACGCCAATGTAAGGCCCTGTCGCTCACTTGAGGGTTATCCTACATTATATGAGAATGTTGATGTAGTAACAATTCGTGAAAATACTGAAGGTGAATATTCAGGTATCGAACACGAAATTGTCGAAGGAGTTGTACAATCCATCAAATTGATCACAGAAGAAGCTTCAACCAGGGTAGCTGAATTTGCTTTTAAATATGCTGTTGAAAATAAACGATCCAAGGTCACTGCTGTACATAAGGCTAACATAATGTATGATGAACTAATAATCTTTTTCAATTGTGTATGATGTTCTAATTAATGTGTTTGAAAATGTGAAATGTTATAGGAGAATGTCTGATGGTTTGTTCTTGAGATGCTGTCGTATGGCATCTTCAAAGTACCCACAAATCAAATTCGAAGAAAAATACTTAGACACCGTATGTTTGACTATGGTTCAAGATCCAAGTCATTATGATGTTTTGGTAATGCCTAATTTGTATGGTGATATATTGTCAGACATGTGTGCCGGTTTGGTCGGTGGTTTAGGTCTGACACCCAGTGGAAACATTGGCAGCAACGGTGCTCTATTTGAATCTGTAAGTAATGTTTGATTTATTTGTTTATTACTTCAGTTTAATGAAGTCTTTAGTTTTTAACAAACTGAATTTGTTTAGGTTCACGGAACCGCTCCAGATATAGCCGGCAAAGACTTGGCCAATCCTACCGCTCTTCTGTTATCAGCTGTAATGATGTTGCGTCACATGGAACTTAACAGCCAAGCTGACATTATTCAAAAAGCTTGTTTTGAAACAATCAAAGAAGGCAAATACAGAACTGGAGATTTGGGCGGAAAAGCAAAGTGCTCTGAATTTACAGATGAAATTTGCCGTAAAGTTCAAGAGTCCTCTTAACTTAATGTTAAGTAATAATGTTGGTCCATCAATTTTAATTATTGTATTTGTGTATATTTATTTTGTGAAAAAACTAGGCCACACAGATTAGCAATAACCCTCTCGAGTTTTTCGTGTTTGTTCCTTTCTATTTAAATATAAAAATAATATTTAATCCAGTAATTGTATAATTTAACTAGGATTTTTATGAAAATGATATTTTTTACTAGTACTGAGTCATTATTTCTGTGATAAATATTTAGAAGGAAAACCATTCGTAAAGTTTTTAACATTCATTTCCCATTAATTCATTTATCACATATAATTAGTTTGTTGATTTTCTATATAATCATATATTATAATTTATTAATTATTTTATAATTTTCAAGATCAAAAATATCTATCACCCATGACTTGATGTACTATTAACAATAAATCATTTGCTTTACAATTTCATTATTGTTGTTATTATTATTTATTTATTTATTATTGATAGACAAATTATTGTCTTAAAAATTGTTGCGATATTCGACATATTTTATGTACTTAATGATAGTGCTGTTAATCATTAAATAAAATACACTTTTCAAACAATTGACAAAATATATATGCTCAGCAAATATTGCAATAATTATGAATGTGCATAATGATGAAATCTTTGTTCTTTGTTAATGAGAGTATAAAAGTATTAGATACATGTGCCTAGTCACTAGACGGTATTATTAAATATTTTAATAAAATAAAATTTTGTTATTTTACTGAAATCAACTGTGGCTCATTTTAATTATTATATTATCCTTATACCAATATTATTACAATTAGCATTAAAATTATACAAATATGAAATATTTATCTATACTATCACAAGCCAAATCAAAAGAGAATTAAAAATAATTGCTCTCACTGATATGATTCCAAATATCAAACCACTAATCTGTGGATTATGTCATAGACAAACAAGTACCAGTTAAGTGGCCTGCTCGTATGACTATGATAAGGGGCAATATTTTACGTAATTTCATTGACACCGTCATTGGCATTTGTGTTAGTTGTCAATGATGATTACTATGAATACGAGTATCGAGCTATCTGCACGCGCTCATTGCACACACAATATGAAAAGATTCACACAATGTAAAGTGGTCTTATTTGATAAATGTTTTCATTAGAAAGAGGATAGTTTAATACGGGGCACATTAAACTTTGATTTTTTGATTTTTAATTTTGTTGCTTAAAACGAACGTAATAAAAATAACAATAGCTTGTGAAAACTAGTCATATTCTAAATCATTCAGAAATAGAATTTTGGAAATCCAGGTCCAATACACCCTCTAAGAAGTTTCTTTAAAAAAAAAAAATTATTAGGTGTACTTCTCCTAACTTGGAAGTAGCATTTATTCAAAGGTTGAAAGTAAACTAAAAAAAGATTAATAATATATGTGGTATTGTCGTATACATTTATTTCTATAACCAGTTAAAATTACTGAACATGCTAAACGTACCATATTATAACATACAATGACAAAAGTAAAAAGGTTTGGAAAAAAAAAGTATATAAATTATAGTCACAGTATAAATGTTGCTAATACGTTACCAAGACTCGATATTATAATGTTTAAATCATTTACCACAAACATATAGCATTTTTACATGTTTCACTTTCAAATAAATACATATGATAGTTATGATTTAATAAAAGTAAAAAAAAAAAATCTAGTAACAACGGACAGCACACGGATTGTAACGTGCCAAGTTATCGGGACGTTTAATATTGTGGGCAGACATCCAATTAATAATATTATACTACACACACACGTAACATTAAACAAATCATAATACATTAATGATACATAGTTCAAAAACATATTATGAAATTAAATATTGAAGTTATTTTTTTCAACATACCAAAAAATAAATAGCGTTTGGAAATAATTTATAAACATTCAGATAATCTTAAAATATAAAATTTTATCGTCAATCAATTGTTAGATTTAAGTTTATTCTCATTCATCGCTTATTGCAATATAACTCTCGTGGCCATCAACAGGACGAGGAGATTCGCACAATAAACTTTGAACTATCCATAAAACTGATAGCTTGGGAATTTTTTCATTCATGATTGAGCTTGGACATTGGTCGTCGGTTACAATGACTGTCATGTGGCGTATTAATGGCAGATTTACCACTCCTAGTAAATAAACACAAAGTATGGCCATTTGATAACATTATTAATATTCATAATTAAAACAGTGTAAAAAACAAATCACTTAGTAAAAACCTTTTAACGCACCTCTTTTTGATATAGTGTACACTATGGCACCAGAAAATTTTAACAAACTGGAAAAAAAACTACTCTTGGATTCATCTGATAAAACTACATAAACAACATAGTCAGAAAATATGTTCGAGTGTATAGTTTCAGGCGAACGGAAGATAATTTCTTTCTTTTCCACTGACCAACCGTTTGGTATAGGTTTAATATCATTCTTTATTATGAACTCGGGGAATGACAATTTCTGAAATCAAAGAAAATACATAATCTTAATTCTTAAATATAATTACATATTAGTGTGTATAAAAGATTGAAAAAGTTTACAATATGTAATATTATATACTTGTACACAATATATTGAACAAAGAATAGGGTTCAGAAATTAATAATTATTATACAGTTTGTTGACTGTTTATTAGAAATTTGTATTTAATTGTTAGTTTATTAATGTGGTGTTTTATATTTACAAATATTTAATTTATTACAATAACACAGTACTATTTAATTTTATATGTTTTCGTATTTTTTTAAAACAATACCTTATATCGTCAAATAATTTAGAACTAATTAGTATTGAATCAATAACCTTTTTGAGAAGTATTGTTGACATTTTTCAAGTATATAGGGAAAAAAGGATGAAAGGTTACATGCCATCAGGTGCAGGCTGGTAAAAAGGACACGAGATGCTACACAGTTTAAGGGCAAATAACAAAAATTTTTGAGGGGAAATTTAAAACATGTAGATTATTTATAAAATATAAAATATTTATTAGAAACGTAAATAAGTACCAAATTACAACAAACTTTCAACCAAATTGTACAATATTAGATTACTAATAATCGTAAGTTGGTAACAATCTGCTGTTCATTAGGTGTCTAGGGTCTTTAAATATATAATATATACTGTGGACTGCCGCTTACAAGACTAACGGATATAAGGTTCAGTCCCTTAATAGACTCAAAGTTGTCTGGAATAATCCGGATGTATAAAAATACATTATAAAAATTTGGTCATAAGACTCTTCACCACTTCGTTTATAAGACTCAAATTTTGTAAAAATAAAAGGAAATTAAAATTTTTGGTTGAAATTTTGAAATTAATTGGTTTTTAACAATTACATATTTTTGTAGATTATTACTGGTTTCGATTCATGTTTAATTATGTGTGTATATACAACACATTTTATCTTAATTATTGTATAAGTTATAAATACACTCCTGATTACTCGGCACAGGTATCATAATTGATAAGGTCGACGGTATAATCGTTTCAATGTAAAATCGTCAGTCAGTCGTCATTCGAGTTTGCAATCGTCAATGTTATATTTTTTTTCGTTTAGTCACTAATAAATAATAAGTAATATATAATATGTATGTATTTAAGTAGATTAAAATAAAACAAATTAAAAAAAATTCATGAATATTTTGTTTTTTCTAACTTCGCCTATAAGATTCATTCGGTTATAAGACTCACTTTGTGCTGGTCCCAAAGTGAGTCTTATAAGCAACGTCCACTGTATTAGGCAAATATATTTTAGGGCAAGGGATGCTATAGCATCCTAGCTTCCCAGCCAGTCCGTGCCTGCATGCCATTAAGGTTCATAACATAGCTAAAAAAAAATAAACCACTAAATAACTACGTATAAAAATGTAAGAGGCCTTTATACCAGAGAGATTAATGAAACTGTAAAGATGCCTATAATATTTATTGATTATAGACAGACAGTTATGGGACAATTCTCCAGTTGTCTAGATATTTCATCAAAGAATTCATACTCAATTAAAAATTAAAATAGTACATTGCGAAATATGTTGCTTACCACCCTTATTGTTCTAAACATATGAAAAATATGTGTGCAGCAATCCCCTTAATCAATAATTGGTACACTAAAATATTAATTAAAAATTGTTTAAATAATGTCAATATTTCAAATAACTTCTTGGTACACAAAATTGACGAAAAAAACAAAATAATAATTAGTAAATTATATTGAATTTTGACTAATCTCAATATTTATGAGTGGGGACCAAGGTTATATGTTTTCCTTCAATTATACATAATATATAAAGTATAAACAAAATTGAATGGCTAAATTAGCTTATTGTTAAAAAAAAAAGTCTGTCATAACTTACTTGAGAAATGGCATGTTCAATACATCTATGATGGTAAGCTGGTATACCAAGACTCAAACCCAATAAAAAATTACAAGTTTGTGAAGGAGTATCAGTAATAAGGTATGAAGTCTTGTAACAGGACTTTGGTAGTATATTCAAATACCTATGACAAGCACCACCATGTTTATATATTAGGGATTCCAGATACTTTTTATGGATTTTATCTGGTTTAAAATAAAGTGAATCTGAAAATAAAAATAAGTATATAGTAGTATAATTAAATATACATTATAAAACTAATGTACTATTTTAGTTGTATACATACGTTGGTTGATTTCACTATCAGTGCCATCACTGTCGTTGGTCATTGGTATCCTTTTATATTTAGAATAAGATACTATAAAATGTAAATTCTCAAATAATTTCATGGATTTAGTGGAGGGAGACACAACTGCACTGCTAATTTTGTCAGGAGAGGAATGCTCGCTATCAATGTCTGAGTTTTTTAATTGAGCCAAGTTAACACTGGTTAAATCTTCTCTAACGTGACTAAATAACAAGAAACATGATAAGATTTCATTAAAATTGGATAAACAAATATTTATTTAAATTAAAAAAAAAATCAAGGAATATTATTTTTGTTTGCTTTTAATTCTATAGTTTTGTGTAATATAAAACATTCTGATAATAACATTGCACACTGTTTATATTTTGTAATCATTCTTAAATAATGAAACAATAATTATAAGTAATAATACTCTATTATTTTAACCGATTTCAACTTTTTGTTTTTAATTAAGTCAGGGGCGGACTGGGAATAAAATTGGCCCCGGAGAAATAGAACATTTGGCGTAATTATTAAATATTTTTAAGTTATCGGCCCAAATTTTCGTCAGGCCCAGGCAAGCATCACCCACCAGCCGGCTTCGTTAATATACAATGAAACAGACACCTTCAAATAGTAATTGTTTATTGGGTAACAAACCACAAACTTTCTAACAAACTGAACCTTTTGAATAGCAGAAGAAATTTTCGTGACTAAGAGGTTTTACTGTAAATATTATCATTGATTATAAATACTATAGATAGCTCACTGGCCCGTATTTACACGATGAGAAATATTGATGAAAAATGGATGTGGTTGTTATGGAGCGCCGTCGTTGCCCATTAGTTTAGTATTTATAATCAATGATATTATGTATATTTTACATTTTTATATTAGTTTGACATTTAGAAAAATTATTAAGAAGATGCTACCCATGCATTTGTTGTCTCAGTCTTACACACGTACGACATACAACATTTTTGTTGACTAGTTGTAATGGTGTGTTGTCAGTTTTTATATTATTGTGAAATGACCTATTATGAAACTCTTAGGTAAGAACATTGTCTCTGCTTAAACGTTGGCATTTAAATTTGTGATATTCACATACCCATATCTTGCTTGAAAATAAAAATATCGAAAAATTCCCTAACGCTTAATGTTCACACAGATAATGTTCTTAACCTAAAAGTTTGATAATAGGTCAATTCACTTAATATAAAAACTACAGCATACCATTAAAACTAGTGAACGGAAATTTGCTTAGTCGTACGTTTGTAAGACAAAGACGATAAATGTATGGGTAGCGTCTTTTTAACAAGCAATGTTGATCACCTTAATTATAATTTCGGTGATGTAATGTATGTATATGTTAAAATAATCATACAGGAAAAACATAAAATATCTTACTCAAAGTCTGAATCTGAAGAAGCAGCTTGGAAGATACCTTCATCATACTCATCTCCTGCAGTAATTCCTGTGCTAGTACTAGGAATGTACCTGGGATCAGGTACTTCAGGAAATAGACATTTTCGTTTTTTTTTATTGGTTTCTGGAGCATTTTGCTTAGTTTTTTTACGTTTACTGGATTCATTTTTTGTAGGTTTACATTTTGTACTAGTTGATCGGGATAAGCGAAGTCTTTTTCCTTCAGATACATTAGCTAGTATCATAAATCAATCAATTATTTTAAATTAGATGATAATTATGAACTAATAATAAATAATTTTAAATATTAATGCAATTACATACACATGCTAAGTCTATGATAATTTTTTAATACAATTTTGTCTTGCAAGTTTCTTGCTTTATCTATATCCAAAACTAGTTTTTCAAAAGGAACAACAACCTCCTCTGAATTCAAATCAACTGTATATGTTTTTTCACCATTAGGTACTCTGGAAACAATAATGTTTTATGTAAACTTATATATCACAATTAGTTATAGACATTATAATGCTGAATAAGCTATGTTATACATACTCATTAATAGTAACAATTTCACCAACTCTATATTCTTGGGAAACCATATCAAATATAGCGACAAGAGTCCCCTTTTTTAGAGCTGAACTATGAACAAGACAATCAGAATTCAATAGTTTTATATAGTAGTCGGATAAAAATTTTACTTTAAATTTTGGGGCTTCTATATCAATTATAATAGCTGGGTAAAACATTTTATCCGCCATCCAGTATGCAAATATTTTATCACCTGTAAAAGAAAAATTAATAAATAATTAACGATCAATTGTTTATATTTTATTATGATCATATTTCACAAACCAGTTTTGAATGTAATAGGATCATTTGATGGAATGTCATCATTTTTTGGAATTTCATTATTTGTTGGATTTTCTTCATTGGTTGGATATTCAATAGAATCGATTGGAATATCATAACATTTAGGTTTCTCTAATTTAACATCATTTTTCTCGTTGAA
>WHPZ01539430.1:0-12898 GCA_016617965.1 Macrosiphum rosae | reverse complement strand
GCTTGACCATAAACGAGAATAATAGAAATATGCATTTCAGCCATTACGTATACGAAAGCGGTTTTGCGTACACAATAGTAATCATAATTATGTATTATAGTTATAGTTAATTACCATACTCGATGGTCATTTTGAATTTATAACTTAAAATACGTCATGACGTCAATGATGAATCGTTCAATATTAAGTGCTTTTACTATATAATATATACGTACCTGGTTACCTGGTACCTACACCGTAATATACTTTCACATCTGCACTTTGAGTCCAGCATCTCGACATGATCGAAACTAATATTATAATAAAATATTACTCCTCACATTAAAAAGTATACACATACTACAACTGCATATTAAAATAATAATAATAAAACGCTGTGGTGGTATATTCTTATATTATAATACTATTTATTGATATACCAGCCGCGCCGTTATATTTACCAAGACTCGCGATGTTTGTAATAATTTGAATTACTGCGGTTGGTCCGTAACTATAAGTATAACAATATTATGATATTATGAAAAACGCTGCGGTGGTTATATTTTTACAAAGCATTATTTATTATATTTATAAGCGTTATTGTATTATATATTTTGTGTGTAATATGACGTGTTTATAGAAAATGATTATTTTTACATTACTGCGCGTGCAAGCAGACACGAAAATATGTATTTAAATATTACATTACCGACGTCTTCGCGGGTTTATAAATTTCAATCTCAGTACGTGACTCATTTTTTAAACGTACCAAAGAAATATTATGTAGGTGCCACCGTATAGTTGTATAGTGCGCAGATAACTATATAATATGCAATGAATCGGGTCGAAATCGACGTGAAAAAAACCACATCAACACTGCAGCTGCACTGTATGCGCTGAAAATAATGTCTAGTAATCCGACGCGATGTTATGATAATATATAGCAGTAATAATAATTATATCGCCGTCCTGATATGGTGTGGAATGTATATGCACGCCCGTGTTTAGGTACTATTTTACGTCCGTTTATATCGTAATAATAATAACGATTCCCTTACGGACGATTTTTACCCCTCCACCCCCCTCCAACTCATACCGTTCTGGCTGGGCCATAATAATTTAACGGCGGCTGATCGTCCGGACGACAATGGTAATTTATTCAAGATACAGCTCAGCTCTGCTATAATATTATATACCTAAGTCGGATACTGCGGCTATTAGGCAGAACAGTGCCTCATTAAGGTTCACGACGTGGACTGCTGTTTGATTAAAAACGAAACCGTCGGGTCTGCGTGTTGAATGATCGAATATTATTTATAACGTATATCTATATATATAGGTATTTACTATAAAATATAGGGTTTTAGTGCAGGACTAACAAATAGGTATGTTTAAAGTACATGTTATATTATATACCTACCGGTTACGGTGGTATGTGCACCACGTTGGTTTGGTTGATGTTTAGAAACAATAAAAACACTCGTCGATATTAATATTATGTCTAAAAAATGTATTGCACAATTTGTATATTATATTATTACTATCTTTTCCTAAGCTCGATGAAATAACATTTGACGTGTGGGTATATCGTCTACCATGGTAGTATGATATGCAGGGCCGATTAATTAATGCCAATTACCGCAGACCGTTACTGACGTGTTGTATAATAATATGATAGCTGGTAATTGGTATTATTTACAAAATTGATATTACTCATTATTTCATTATGAATAACAATATTGTAAATAATATTATTATTTTACCAATTCGTTTTCATTATCCGGCCATTTTAATGTATTGTGAATATGCGTGTTATCGTTTTCATTTATGAAATATTTCCCGAGGGAATTTTCGGATTTTAATTTTTGTTAAAAATAAAAATATCCAAACATAATTAAATTGTACATTACACTATAGTACAATAATGAAAACGTTTTCAACTCTTGTACACATTAATAATATTACAATAATTATTAAAACACTATTCATTCGATAAAATTATCGATTGGTCTAAATTATGTAATTATGACATTAAGACTCAGCGTAAATGATGTAGGTATCATATTATATACATATGTCTTTAATCTCTAATCTTTTCTGCTAGACAGTAGCGTACATTTAAGTGTTCAATAAAGGAGGGGATAGAGGAGAAAAATAAGGAAATAATTATATACAGGATATTACACCAAGAATGTTCACCTGATTTATTCCTTATTAATAAAAAAGTTACTCAAATTCAGATTTTAGGAACTTTAATCAACATTTTATAATTTGGAAAAAAAATAGTTCGAGTATTATAAATAATATACTGGATCAAATTACATCTATTTTGTTTTTTGTAAAAACATTTTTAAATTTTTAAGGACTGTATAATATATTATCTTTAGTATATATATTTGAATTACTCAGAAACTACCTGTTTGTTCGAATTATGACTTAGATACATCAACATTTTCAGAAAAAATCATCCCCTTAATAAAGTTAAAAGGGTTAGTTCAGACGTTTGTATTGCCACAGAATTATACATTAAATGGTATAAAAACCTATAGTGTACTTAAAAATATGTTAAAAACATGTGATCATTCTTAAAAAATTAAAAATCAGAATTTGAATAAATGCATAATTATTAAAAAAAAAACAATGGGAGTGACCATGTTTGGAGAATCATCCCATGTATAATATTACATATTATATACAAATATATATTAGAAAAACACTTTCGTGTATTTTTTATATTGAAAAAAAGTCAATGGGGATTACATACACTACCCTCACGTGTACTCCACTTATTCCACAAAATATTCTGCACCAATCTAAACTTGAATTATATATTCGAGTAGGTATGTGACATAAAGGATAACATTTTGAGGAATAGCAAGAAAAAAATTCATATAAAAACATTTATATTTCTCTAATCGGTCTAATATACTTTCAATCAACTGACAAAATCACTATTAATTATTATAATGTACCTACCACGAGTCTTAAAAATACAAAATCTCCCAGATTTAACCTTAAACAAATGTTCTTACAACAATTCTATATTGCTACTTTCTATCATTAAAGTCCTCTTATCACCGATCTACAAACTCATTAGGTACACTTAATAACCTATTAACTCATTTACATCGAAATGGACCAGATAATATTATACTTAGATTACTTATACAAGTAACATTTGAAAAAGAAATGAAATAAATTTATTTAGTATAAAATAATGTCCATTTATAATTTCATCCGTGTATTCAAGACTTGAACCAAACAATAATTATTCAAGATAAATTGTTTGTAGGTACCTATATAATCTATTATATGCTTCAAAGATTTATAATACATTTTTTTTTCTTATTAATTCCAGAGAATATTATTTCAAAGATTTGTCTGAGCGGTGTTTAATTATTTCAATTTAATTAATTCTGAATCGTATAACAATGATTTTTTTATATACCTTCGTATATTTTTATTGACTTTAATTATAAAATATGGAAAAGTATGGATAGTATATAAAATATAATTTTACACAGTATAAAATATATTTTATAATAAATATAAATATTATTTATTTATAGGTAAATAGTTATAAATTAATTAAAAATTGTTGTACTTTAGTATACTCAATATAAGTAACTATAATATGCTCAAAGCACATAGTTTCAAACTATTTAACGTTTAATAAATAAGAAAAATTGTTGGTAATAATTACCAGAGAAAATATAAAATAGTTTTACATGAACTTTAAAATTGTTTTTGAATATCAAATAAAAAAAGTTGACTATTTTAAATTGTTTATATTTATGTAAGTAATAATAATTTATACTATAGTATTTGGAATTGCAAATTTATTTGATGGATGAAAAAATACTCTAGGTTTTGGATAATTGTATAGAAGTAAGCCTTTATTATTTTATTTAGTATAATTATTGACTACTGTGTACACTAAACAAATAAAGAATATATGATTTTTATATTAATCATTTTATTATTGTTAGATTAAAAATAACATATAAAAGTGGATTTTATAATATACATTTTGTTAATTTTATAATTTTTATATCTTGCATTTTGAGGACTTTTTTTTATTATAATTTAATGTCACTGTATATTATTAAAATATAATATCCATTGATTAATTGCAAAAACGTGTACTATTTATCGTACATTTAAATTACCTAATATGCATTATGACATTATGTCGGTTATTATGCAGTTACATTTTTTACAGTACAGAATAGTTATATCAGACGAAATAAAATTAGTTCAATGGCTGAGCACCAGGCAGAATAACGGAAAGTTAAAGTTTTTAAGATACGTCAGAAAATGTGCAGTAGGTTGGGTTTTGTTTAAAAAAAACAGTTGAATTGCCCATAACTAAAAAAAATAAAACATTATACTCCCCTTTAAAGGGGTTTTTTTCATAACTTAAGGTAGGTATACTATTATTTGACGGCGGCAGTTCTTTCTTCACGGGACACATTGTATATTGGTCAAATACACCAGTCGTAGGAACTCGGCTATACTTGGACTAGGTACTTATAGGACTTATATAATCATATTTTATATTTGTTTGAATACAAACCAACCAGCATCCACTCACGGCTACTTCGTGGGTAGTTGTGTTTACTATACGTCTTAATCGTTTTTTTATAAGCCTATGGTTTTATCGCATGGAGAAATTATAATATACTTTGATGATGATTTTAATAATAATATAATATGTTAAGATGTATAACAACCTCCAGTCGCTGATATCGATATTGTTACATACCCAGACACTCGAGTACTTTCGTTTGGACACCGTATTAAGAAATCGATACTTTATATTTAAAATCCCAAATATATTATAATATTTAGTAGGTAGGTACAGTATACTAAACAGTATCAATAATATTATACTACTGAAATAATGTCCGGTGCACTACCTGTTGATGATCGTGGGCAAGTGGTAAACATGGTGCGGGGGGGGCTGATATTGTCGTGTCGCATTATACCGGACGACACGACATCGACAATAACCATAAGAAAATATGACTTAAGCAACCGTGGTAAAAGAACAAATCTCGGAGCCATCAGCTCACACCAGCGTCCGCAACAAGACAGTCACTCACGAACCACTGCTGCAGATATAATATAATCTACAGGGTTCTTACCCGATGAAAATGATTTAAAATGGAACGTATTATACTAATACTATTGAGTTTTTGAACGTTGTCGCGTCCGTTTACCGAGGACAGGGAGTAACACGTCCCGTGTGTGTGTTATAAATTATAATAATAATAATATTTTATTTATTCACCATACGGTCTGTAATCGATTACAGACTGTCGATCGATACTGCACCGGCTTTGTCAGAGCGACCATGTACAAAGGTCATTAATGAATTATAATATAAAATTGTAAAATAATAACTATTATCATCGTCAAAACGTTTTTTTTTTTTTTTTGACGCACGTGTGCGTTTCTATAGCGCCAGTTCCTGATGCATTTCAGCGTCACGTCATCGGCGTTATCGATGCGCCTCCACAAACGGCACGACGGTTGTGCAGAGTCCAAAATGTTGGCGTGCGAGAAACTATTTACGAATTTGATCGCATCATATATTTCCTCTCATATATTATTATATATTATTTCCTCTCATATATTATTGGTTCTCGTCGAACAGCATGACGGTACCTACGTCGTATAATATTTTGCAACATTTTTTTTTTAAGTACTCAAATATATTATTATGTACCATTTTTTGTAATTCGTATCTGGTGAAGTTTTATTAAAAAGGATGTTGTAATAAAAGTAACGATCACGAATTATACACCTGATTATTATGGTTACGGTACCAAACCGCACCAACTACCAAGATATTTTTCGCTTTAAATTCACAAAAGGATTTCGTCTTATTTTACTGTTTTGATTTTTGTTTTATAAAATCAAAAATTATATACATTTAATTGAAATATAATAATATTCATCGTGAAATTAGGTCAAAGTTGATTCTAATCAAAACGATCAAAGCCCGGAATATATTTGTTTGATATTTCATTTTAGAAATACCAACACTCAATAATATTATTGGATGAAAATGTACATATTCTTTTAAAATAATTCATATATTTTGGGCCTATGGATGCGAGTTTCAAAGCCGCCCAAAAGGCTAAGGGTTCGTTAATTTTCACACTGGGAACGCAGTCCTTAAACGTTGTTAGTTTCAACTTATTTCTTTTCCAATCTGAGCACCACCACTACATATTAATAATATACGTAACGCATTAGTTTATTATATTTTAAATCGGCATTCAAATACACGCGATCGCAGTGCGTCGTCGCACAGTGCGGCGAGTCCATTTTGCAGTTACATAACACACGGTGAAAACATTCGATATTAATATCGTGTTACCGCCATTCAAACTTACCGCAGGATTGCTCGAACGTCCGTCTCCGGCGCCGGAGATCTACGCGACGACCCGCGGAGACGACGATTTATTTGCACGCGCGCACACGACACTACACGTGACGGACGGAGACCGACGGGCTGCGAATATTTTTTTCGTTTCGCCTCCCGGACCGTCCCGGTTCGCGACGACTATTATCTCGCCGACACTGCGACGAAGGCGTACGGTATTTTATTCAACGCATATGCAGTCGATTGTGTTAATTTCGGTCGAGATCGTCTTAGTTTTTTCCCGACACGAAATTTTTTTTAAAGCAAATTTCCTGTATGCTCTTCCCGGTGCGTACTGCTAAAAATCTCGTTCGGTTCACGACATCACAATGGACACGATCTGGGAACACTACGGCGGCGCCGGTGGTCCGGGAGCGGTGGCGGCGTCACAGTCGGCGGCAGTGGTTATTCGGCGGTCCCTTTACTCCGAGGGGAGGATAATGCGGTGCGCGCGCATCGCGATACGACACCACCTCACCCGCCACCGACACCAACGCCTCACTATGGTATAACTACGCTTAAGTTCTCGTCCCGGAATCCAACCCGCTGGTTAGTTTCTTTTTACCAGTTTATTTTTCTTAACAATTTTTTTTTTTTATTTTTTTCTCATCAATCCCTTTCACGCAGTTTTATTTTTTCGCATTTTTTTTTTTCCAGCCCCTCCATCATCATAACAACTCTACACGCACACTTTAATGTTATATAACTCGAGAACATTATAATATATAATCGTCGTATTCCACGGTTGCGTATATATTTCGTATTCGAGTCGGGATTTATATTATTTCGTTATTTTTCACACGGACGAATTACGACTTTTAATTGCTATGTATATAGGTACGATGTGGCAGATTTCGGAGGAATAGCCTTTGATTTGGCAAACGAATGTCGTCCGATTCACCGGCGTCGGTATAAAACGGTCTCGATGAAGTAAAATATACCATAGGACGATAAGTTGTATCTGTCGTACACCTAGGTACTGACAATAATTACTGTCTATAATGGTAATTTTGTTCTTCCGTCACATGACCGTTCTTACTTCTTAGTGACCGTGAGCGTAGTAAATATATTTGTAAAATCATTTTAATCATTTTACTAAAATGCTTCATGGCTGGACCAAATTTATTTTATTTTTTTTAGCTTTTTCCCTTATTTTACTGATACTTTTATCTCGAGATAAGTTTGTATGAATAAATATATATATAAGTATTAGATTAGAAAGTTTTGAACGCTTCACCAAGCGTGTTAAGAACATTTTATAACGTTTTTATTGTTTTTGTCTTATTCCACACGAAAGGATTAAGTTAATAAAATACGAACAACAAGAGTTAAAAATGATCGCATGATGGGCATTGGGCGCTGTAAACAAATAATTAAACTTTAAATATTATCTATAGTTGAAAAATAATTCTATTAATTTAGTCTATACATTAAATACTAGGTTTTTAATTATTTAAAATGTACTTTGAAGGTGAAAAATCATTTCAATTATGAATTATAGGGTAACAAGATAATTCAGATTCGATGTCAGTCCAGGTTAATGTTAAATGATAAAACGTTGTGTATTTTCACAGTTAAAATGTAAAGTATAATATTGTTATTAATAAATTCAAAATAAATTTAATATATAAATCAGTATTTAAACACAGTTTAACTTTTCGTTAAATAAAAAGGGTTTATCTAATATTAATATTGATAAAATTAAGAACATATAAAATGTACTCGATTTTTTTAGTTGCCATATTATGAGTGCGGACAGTGCGTTGTATCCTATTTAATTTCCAGAGCGCGTCATTTCACTACGTCAGACCGTTGGTTTCGTGGTCTGCGATAACTTCATATTTTGGGGTTACCTCAAAACGAAAGTTATTATTGGAAATCATCTCATTCTTAAGGATATTTCCGCAAGTGATTACAAGGGAAATTCATGTGATTTCAGCTGAAATATTATAGATAGGTCAATAGGTGTATAGACAACCTTCAACTCGTTTACTGGACTGTTTGAAAAATAACGGTCTTCACATAGATGACATTATATTTTTATTTTTTTTAAGTAAACGGCAACTTGGGCTATTAGATATTTTTTTTGTTTTTTTGGTAAGGGGAACATGTGTGTGTTTGTTTTGGCAGAATTTTTGATTTGGGCACCCGTAGGTATCTGCCATGGCCGGGTGGGGGATGGTGTCACTTGTTCTCCGGACACCGTGACTTTCCCGAAGAAAAATGCCACCCATGGCCGAGGTATCGAACCATCGTCGGTGTGCGTCACAACCGACTCCTTAGTCCGCTCGGAAACTCCGTCCCCCAGATAACATTATTATTCATTGTAAATTCAATATTATTATGTGATAACTGATAAGTGATATCAAAATTGTTTCATTTTAACAATTTTTTAAAAGTGAAAACAATTTTAACTATATTTCGGAAATAAAATGATTTGTTGATTTTTAAAACCGTTTTAGGTTGGTACCTCACTACCTCCTTGGTCGATCTTATTGTGTGAAAATGTTTGTAGCTGATAATATAAATAATATTTAAATTTGTCAAATGCTCATACATCTTCCAAAATACCTATAAATTTTTTGTCATATGCAGCCGTGCAGGTATTATATCGTCCAAAAAGTTCTCAACTGGCTTCCTGTAAAAGCTCTTTTGGGTTACGTCAGTCACACATAGGTACCAACATACAGCTAGGTATACACAAATATCCATAGTGGGATGTGTATAAAACTATTTCAATAAAAATACTTACACAATTATACACAATTATCTATACTTTTATAATTATAAAAGTATAGAAATAATTCATTTTTATGATAAACGTTTGTATTTGGCATAATATTATTCTGTTAATTTACATAGAACTATTTTGTCTTGTTATAATGTTTTGGAAAACTAAGAACTATTTAGTCGTGTTTCGACATTATCACAATAATTTATTTAAAAATATTATGCTAAACATAAATCAATTAATTACTTATTGTAAATAAGTTTTTATGATGAAAAATATTTTTTATATTGAAAAAACTAATCTTAATTTGGACACTGTAATATATTTAATAACAATTTAGGTAGTTTTAATTATACGTAGGTATAGAGAAACTCAGAAACCCATCAACACAATCAATTAATGAATGATTAATAGCAATATATGTTTTTAATGTTTTAATGTATACAGTATACACTATACATTTGACCACATAACATCTAATCTACCATTAAATTCGATGATTTATTGGATATTGGATCTCAACACTTTACAAAAAAGGCTTTTGAGCTAAAAACAATCGTTTGAAAATTGTAGTCTGCACAAGACTTGTGGTCTGTTGTAGTCATTACTCATTTTTATGATTTATGTATGCGAGGCGAACGTTGACGGTGAGTCTGGGTCGCATTAAAATTATAGTATTGTGTGTAGAGCATTTGACATTCTTTCAAAGATTAAAAAAAAAAAAACGGGAAAGTCACTCTCTGCTGTATAGTAGGTTTCAAGTGTACCTCGTCATTGAGTAGGTCACTGTAATGGATGTGTTAAAATTAAATCCAATGATAAACCATTGTAATACAAAAAATGATTCTGAGTGAAGACGACGTGTCAGTCTCTATTTCTGAGTGGTTTAAGAATAGGCTAAGAATATTTTATTATAAATTATATTACCATCACTAATTTATTTTTCTATTAGTCGTTCAGTATAATAAGTATATTATTTTCACCAAATACATTGCATACAATTCAGTCAATATTGTGGTCCGTGGAACAGTTAGTTGTAGAACACTAGCAACTAAAATTTCATTCTTTATGCTCAGGTTTTGAGTTTTTAACATATTTTTTTCTCTTAATTTCAATAAATGTATTAACGAGGTATACAAATGTTTATAACCTTTTTTTTTATATTTATAAATTTCAACATTTACATTTAAATATATCAATATTATTTTGATTGTAAGTTATGAATTTGGAAAGAAATAATGTCGTACACGGGGCAAGAAAGACGACCTTTAGAATGGAGTAATCGATTCCAGAAAACGATGAATGGATGTGGAGATAATTTAGGACACGTGGAAAAGTCAATCGGTGGCGTAGTCACACTGAAAACAGTACTACTCAGAGTTGCAACTTACTGATGATACCGGGATCCAGGTCTGCAGATAAATCTGTGATCCCGTATTCGAGGACCTACTGCAGGATACCGCTGCAAATGCCACGGCCCAGTAGAAACATACAGATTGCTCTATAAGATGGTGAAGGAGATACTGTACTTGAAAACTAACTGAGGGGGTACGTGACTTCCAAGAGTGGTGGGTGCACGCAGGTTCGTGAAGAGGAGGGTCAAAACGAAGGCTTAATGTTACTCTAAGGTCCAGAGTCTACACAATTTATACACTAGTGATCGCTATGGAAAGTAGTCTCCGGCTTCCTAAGAGTTTCGTAAATTTTTGTATGTCATTAGTTAATTAATAAACGATGGCGTCGTTTCCCGCGTAATTCGCAAGAAGTTCTGGCAACGTCGTCGATACCACAAGAAAAAAAAGGTCTACAGATAAGGTGGCCGAATTACGGTGACACCGTTAAGTTCCTGACAATGTAATTTTGACCATAAAAATACGTTTTACAGGAATAATGATCCTGTTCTGTAGAATCAGCCAAATTTGATAATTTTTGTTTCCACTGATAGAGGGTAATATCTTATAGGCCACATTGAACTCCATTTTTCTGCAATATTTTAATTTCAAACTTTATAATATATCTTTAAAAATAATACAATGTTAAGCTTTTTATTTTACGAATTATTTTACACCATTATTTGAAATAAGGAACTAGGAAGTCTTTTTTTTTCAGATAAAATAGTTATCAAAATCCGCTCATTCTGCAAGACCTGACAATTATTCTTGTAAAGTAATTTTTTTGATTTAATACACCATATCAATCGCCCCCCTAAGTAGGTATTGAGGGGTAGGTTAATGAAAAAGTATAATAATTAAGGTGGCAAAATATAAAATATAAAATATAATTTTAATTTTTTTTAGAATTGCGGAAAATTTGAAAAACCGGCTAAGGGCTCCTTAAAGAGATGACAACGGACAACTTTAATAAGTACCATTATAGAGGGAGAGGCCGCTCTAATAAGCGTCGGGCAAATGTTCCCAACCGCTACGGAGTCAAAACTCCTTCAAAATAATTACATACGACGTACACACTAAACAGATACTAAAAAATGTACCAAACATCGTGATAGATACTATAATAATTAGTACATTTTTACTTTATCGCTGTAGTACGTTTTTGATTTTATCTCGATTTTCGTTGTAAAACAATTTCACATTTAATAATCCATGTATACCTATGATGGCACAAATTGTTTTTCAATAAATGTCTTTTATCAAACAACAACAAAACATACGGTTCGTTGAAAAAGTGTAAGTTAACATAAGCCATATTCATCAATCAAAAATGAAGTATGTTTGTTATTTCAAAATAGTATAGGTCATCATTTTATAGTTGTAGGTAGGTTTTTTCTAAACAAAAAGTTCATCATAATAGTTGATTTTAATTTTCAGTAAAATAACAAAAGTATGTACACTAATGCCATTCAGACCAAAAAATAAATTGAACAAATTACATTAGACGAAACTATAAAAACAAAATTTCAAAAATTAACTGAATTCCTTATGCCCATCAAAGAATACTTTTACTAGAAATGTATTTATTTGTTGCTGTATTTGTGAGTATATGTATATGGTGTTAAATTTGAATTAAATGATATAATATCATTGTATACAAAAAACGATCCTCAGCGGAGACGGTTTGTCAGCCTAGGATTAATATTATTTGCATTTTATTATAATTAAATATTTGTATATAATTATAATATTATATTTTAAGTAGCTACAAATAATATTTTTAAATTGCAACAAAATAACTATAATCGTTATTCTTGGTTATTTAATATGTAATTACTTCCAAATTTTAACTTAAAATAACTATAAAAAAACCTGTGTATATATATTTTTTAGATTTTTTGGTTACAGAATTAACTACTTTCGTGGAACCTTGTTTTACATTTTTAATCCTTAGCTATAAAAGTTGAATATTTTATACATTTTTAACTACTAAATAATTAAACCAATAACATAAACATGGATACAAACCAAGAACGACCATCCTAAAAGAACCAAACGGAACATTGATTACAGATAAAAACGAAATAGCTGAAAAATTCAGAGAAATGTTTGAGAAGATACTACTTAAAAAAAGACAAACAGAACCGGTAGATCACTATATGACGACAGTGGAGCAAATGATACATGAACCAACAACGGAAGAAATAAAAATGGCAATTGATATACTAAAAAACGATAAAGCACCTGGAGAAGATGATATAACAACGGAGTTACTAAGAAAGAGTAGGAAAGCTGTAATGGAAAAATTAGAACAAATTATTACAAAAGCATGGAGGGAAGAAAAAATACCCGAAGCCTGGAATT
>WHPZ01539419.1:0-20165 GCA_016617965.1 Macrosiphum rosae | reverse complement strand
GGGATGGCGGCACTTGTTCTCCGGACACCGTGACTTGCCCGGAGAAAAATGCCGCCCAGTGGTCGAGGATCGAACCCGAACCGGCAGCGCCGCAGCCGACGCGTTGTCCGCTCGGCCACCTTGTCCCCCTTACAACATTTAATACTTTGATTAATGGCAAAATATAATTATAAGTTTAGTAAAGATTTATTCATAAGCGTCATATATTTAATTAGTAATGTATTACTTTTTAATTTAATAAATAGCATCTTTATTTTTATTTGAATATCAACTATTATGCATTAATTGATATAGACACGGCATGCAGTGTATAAGTTGAAACCACATAAATTAAGTTTTCAGGTGCTGATTATTGTTTAGTATAATACAACACCCGTGTTCCATTCTTTAAACATCAGCTGAACAAAGACTTAAGTCGACGATAAGTTATTGTTTACTTCTAAACTAAAAGCAAGAGAAAACATATATTTAAAAAATCATTCTCATTTTTCTTAAATATATCTACCACCTATAATAGGTGTAAAAAAGAAATACAATCTCAATTCTATGAAAATCACCTTTGTGGTGAAAAGCAGCCCCCCCTCCCCAATTAAATTTTGCTCGTTGACATTGAAATATGTTCAAACACAATACTGTATAATAGAAAGTATTAATTTTGCTTAATGAACGGATCGTGGGTTTTGTTTCAATGGGTTGACAGCCTCGGTGTATTGTTTGCACAACGAAGACGGTCTCTGCTCGGTATTGTCCAAACGATAGTCCCTCGCGCGGCTTAGCGTTTAATATAAATATATACATAATAATATAATATAATATTGTATTATAATACGAACGCCGTACATTAATACCTATGTATAATATATTTTAATCTCTACTGCTCCAATTGAAATCCGGAATTATTACGTTCGTTCAGAGTTCGCGTCGTTTAACGTCTTTTAAACTACGCGGATATAACAGTTAACGCCAATAGACTAGGACAACAATAATCTAACGAAACGGTGACCTATACTGGACTTTATTTTTTTTGATTATTTTTTTAGCCCTTCAACGCTACGATTTCGCGACAATTTAACAGTTTCGCATTGGCATTAGTAAATCTATAAACGACCCGTTGTGTGTTATCGCAGCACGTTAAACGTTTACCGTCAAACATACGATGATAATATTAAGATAGAATCTGTGTGTATATCATGGTGTATGCTTGCCAAACTTATAAAACGTCAAAACTACTACACTTAGGGTCATATAATACTGCAGTCGAAAACAACTTACACAGATAGTAATATTATTATGGCTGCGAGTTGACAATTAAGGCTTGCCGGAAAGTCGTGCTGACAATTTGGCATAATACCACTCTGCTGCAGCAGAAAATGCATTCAAACGGTTTGAAATAGCTGCTCTTGTGAGTTGTAGGTATTCATGCGAATTTATTTTTGTGGTAAGCCTTGTTGAATTTTCTCGAATAATTTACTCGTTCGCTGTGTTGTATACAAACGAAAGTAAAACCCTAAACAAACTCAAAGAGAACGTCATCGTCGTTGTCGCTGCCCCTCGGTTTCTAACTTCAACTTTAACGTATTCATTGATATTTTCTTCATAATACATTGTCTATATTATGTTCACAAATTCTTCATTTTATACATCGTATTTTTAAAATATATGCTTTAGCTAAAATATGAAAGGACATTTTCAATTATATGAATTGGGTAAAATATCACCAGTTATTAGTACCTTTATATTTGTTTGAAAATCGTGTTAATTTTACTACATAGGTAGCTACACACACAAATAATAAAATTTTGGATATTATATATTTCAAAACATTTTAGTATTGTTTATAGAGGTAAAAGCTGTTGTTTAATTAGACAGTTCAATGTCGAATGAGAAATGTCGTTAGAATACAATACATTTAAATATAAAAGTAGGTACATGAAAACATTAATAATATATGAAAATTGCTCGTCAGCGATTTAAACTTACAATTTTTTTTTTCAGTTACAACATGATTTTAGAGATAAAAATATAATATTACACTTGAAATTATTCATAACTGTTGGCATAATAATAATAATAATATATTAAGTCACGATTTATACATTTCAACTAATAATTAAGTCTGATTATCGATAACTTTGAAGACACGTGGCGTAGTGGCTTTATCGTATTTTTAATAATTACCGAAAATGATAGACCGAAAATGATTAAAATAATGATTACTATAGGTATTTATATTATTTAAGAGTAATAACTAATAACGATATTTAAATTATTGGTAGAGTATACAGTTAACACCACAACAGTAAGGTATTCTTAATTTAAATATTTTCGATATAGATTTATTTATTATTTATTAATAATATAAATTTGCATTTTCTTCTAAAATTCTAAGAATTAAATTCATACAAAAAAAACAGTAGTTGAAACTAGACAACGGAGGGTCAAGGTTATCTACTGATATATAATTACTAAATTGGTTAAGATAATAAGGTTAGAATGTTTTTCTTTTTTCTTATCGAAATTATTTGTTTACACTTAAGTAATTTGATCATCGAATATTATGGTAATTTAGAATTTCCGAAATATGGATAACAAATATCATATTTTTCTTGTACATTTCACGGTCTACGTATTGGTATGCTACATAAAATGAACGACCATGACTCTGAACAGTTTTCGCAACGGAATTTCAACTTATTTTTAGGAATACTGTTATGGATGATTATCCGAGTTACGATTAAAGTGACATTTTTTATGATACGTAATTTGATAAAAATTGCACATACAACATAATACCTATACTTATTATATCATTATATTATCTTCTTTATATTATTAATGTTATTTATTTTAGAATTATAATTGTGCTTGGGTAGTTTCAACCACTATATGACGTGATGTTTTTCACAATAAATTTCCAACAGGTATACGCTTCAGCGATTAACTGTAGACCTTAGGGGGCCTCAAGTGGTAACGTTTTTTAATGACTTTAATAGCTTGAAAACAACTAAATTTTATTGTTTCAAAAATATGCTGTTTTATAGTATTATTATTAGATCCATCCGTCAAATTATATTAAAAATTACACAATAATTGACTGAGAAATTGAGTTTACCTGGCACGTCAAATAGATTACTCGGTTGGTACCCATATCTATTACCTTTAGAAACTTACTGAAATTCTTGCAACGCAGGAACACGCAAAATCACCGAATTGGTGGTTTGCTTTACTCCGATACCCATAAAAAATTCACTCGTTACATTATTGATAAGACGTTTTATCTGTAGTTTTGCCAATTTTTCACGTAGGCATCATATTTTAGTATTACCAAAAATAATTTACCTACAATGTTACGCGTCTGTAGATTACGTTTAATGTTTGTGACACTATCTCTATAATTCACTTAAAATATGACCCATTTGTTTTTCTATTTGTCCGAGTTTGGGGTAGACGACCTATACAATATGGAATCTCTAAGCACCCGAATGTCGTTTGAAACACGTCCCGTATCACAGTCTGCATTACTCATTAGTCATAACCGATAATTTAAGTTTAGTTTTTTCAATTTTATAACTTCTTAATTCAAACTCACTCTGACTTAATATTACGTTTTCCTTAAACCTAACAAGTAAATGAGCAAAAATAAATAAATAAACGATGATTATGCATTTATATTTAATACCATCTATTTAAAAATGTACCGTATTTTATTTATATTAAAAAATAATGCTGTGCTGTGATGACCGACGTTCGGATAAAATATAAACGAAAACAACGGTTACTTTTACATACCTAGTAATAAATGTTAAAAACTTCCATCTTTTGAAATTTGGTAAACGTTCAACTTCGTCGAAGTAATATTATTATACGCGACCATTGCTCCGAACATCAAATCAATAGGTAAACCACTAAATCGCGTACGAGAACTCTGTCGGTATATTATTATCTTCATTTTAATATAGCTAATATAACATTATGATAATGATATGATACCGATGATTCGGCGTTATACTCGAACGATAATGTCTATTAACATTCGAGGAGTCTGGGTACCGCATGTGCGTATGTGATTATGTTCATGGTTTAATATTTTAAAATTATCGACTGATGTAATATAATATTATAATTGTAGACAATGCGCTAAACATCAAAATCAATAGGTACCCACTATTGCCACTATTATGTGCGAGAACTCTGTCTGTCGGTTTATTGCAGTATTATTATCATCATCATAATAGGTATAGCCGCTGTAATATAACATTATAATGATAATAATATGATATAATATGATACAGACAGGACAAGGGGATACGCTCACGACAATAATGTTTATTAACATTCGAGGTGCTTCTGGATACCAGCTATTATATACCTGACGTACCCGACATAGCATACCTGTACGCGCGCTGAAACCTCTGCAGCACAGACGGCGGATCGTCGTGGCCGGAATCGGCTATTTATTTTATCAGCGGTGTGCTGCGTCGGTAAACGGATTCGTTTGATAGGTTTTAACATTCGAACGCAATATGGAGGTCGACAGAGATGTAATCAATTTATAATAATAATATTGCGTATGCAACATACGCGGTATACATGTCCCCGCGCACTGCGACGATCGTATATCCGACGACGTAGGTATATAATAATATAATATACGCACCATAATATACGATCGTCGGCCAATATCCTTGGCACGGTGATAATAATATAATGTGTACGACTATTATAATATGTATATCATATATTATATTATAGGTAGGTACTTGTATATTATAATACTATTAAACGACGGACAATCGCCACCGCGCCGATGAGCCTTTCTCCGTTTATCCGTTCACGATCTGCCGCGGGACGACGACGGCAGACCTAGTGCACACTGGTAACCGTTCACACCCCCTCCCCTTCCACTATGGGGTGGTTTCAGATGAATAATTATATCATATTACAGTCGAGTGTCGGTAGCTCGGTAACCTCGAATTTTTATAGCACCCCCTTGAAGTGTTTTTGAGTCGAATTTATTTTTATTCCCCTTGCAGATATTTGAGTTATCGAGACTCGACTGTACATCGTTTTTCCACACGTTTTTGACACGATTTACATGTATATGTACGCTCAGCAGTCGAATCATATTGTTATATTGTCGCTTTAGGAGAGGCACGTCCTGCAGCAGTTATATGACAGGTCGTTTGCATACTTACGTCAAGGGGTAGTTCTGCAATAATGAAAGATGGACGACGAACTTTGGTTTCGTATAATCGGTAATAATATTATACAGTGTCTGGCCAGTGGCCTCTGCGAGCTCATAACGAGTGCAACAAGTGCAAACGGGATGTAACCGGCTAACCAGTAACCGTATACCGCAATGCCAGCGGAAGTATATTCGCTTTTCGTTCCGTATCCTCCGGCTATGCATTCGCAGAAGCCCCCTCCCCCCTAACCACCGCTTATCGATGTATAACGATTTTCCAAACACACACACTCGGTGGCAATTCCACTCCGTTCAAGGACCATTAATAATGATATTGTTTCCGGCTGTTAATTAATAAATGCGGTTTGAAATGCGATCGAAGTATTGTAAAAACATATAATAATATGTTACCTATATGATATTATATTATAATCCGGATCGTTTGTTATTCGATGTGGCAAGCTACACTAATATTGTTATTTATTACCATTGCATTTTTTTCCCCTCAATAAAACGTATGAAGTTCTACAGATTATTATTTGAATGAATTATCGCATTCAAAATGTACTGTAGTACATGTAGGTACCTACTAGTTTCAAGTCACGAATTATTCAACTGTCAACTTTGATATTTTACTTCGAATATTATTCGTACATTATGCTATTCGTTTTATACTCTATAATTAATAGTCTAATTGAAATTAATGATATAATTTATACATTGTTTTCGGTACTCATACCAGCTTTTTCGTATGTTTTAATATCCAATTATGTTTGTAATTTTAATATTATATTCTAAGCTAATAAAAAAAAATATAATATATACATATTGAAAACTTTTAAATATAATTTAAGAAAAATAAAATACAATGCCACTTCATTTTATTACTTTTATAGTTTTATTATGTAATTTTTAAATTATAATTTGGCATTTATTTGTTTTTGTTTCAGGTAATGTCGGAGTTTTTAAAGATGACAAACGAACGGAAAAGACACATAAAGATCCAGTTTCTATGGCCATTGGCGAATTCGGCCGATGGCAAGCTATGCTTACTTTAATTTTGTCCTTGTTAAATTTGCCTTGTACATGGCACATATTCGTACTAACGTTCCAGGGGGCAGATACGGACTTCTGGTGTACACCGCCGCCGGGTGTACTGAACCGGATATCCGTGGACGAATGGAAAAATTTAAGTGGTGTAATCCCCGAATTACCAACAAGCAATGTGAGTTACAAAGAAAATTTTAATATCAAGAAACATTTATAATTGCGATTATTATATATATATTATCAAATATAATATCAAAACTTAACATTGTTATTTGTTTAACCAATAATACATAACATAAAACCACAAATAAATTATGTTAATGGAAAAAAAAGAACGAAACACTGGTATCTCTTTAAATTTAAAACTATACCTAAACATTTTTTGGATTAATTATAGGTACTTAGTTTTGGAACAGCTTAGTATTGAGTTTTAGATGATATATGTACTATTTTATTTTAGCGAGAAAGTTGAAACAGAGATGTTTGTAGTTTTAAGATCCTTGACTACGATGGTCGTTGAAATAAAACTATAAAAATACTTCAAAGTGATTATAATATAATATAATTCCATACAAGGTGTCAATTTTATGTCTGACGAATGTATTGTTATTTTATTTGTCAATATTGTTTTCAGTCGTTAGATATTTTTTATTAATATAATTATAAAGTTTTTAAACAAGCGGATTTTCTTTTTCAATAATCCTTTTTAGTATTACCACTTTAATAATTGTAGATAACTTATATAAGATGGCTAATATAATATACTTGAAGGTGAACCCCGATAAAATGTTTTTACTAAGCTATACCTACATATTTTTGTTTTATACATAGGTTTCAGTATACGATCCTTGTCATTATCGTGACTTGGACTACGAAAGTTTACTCAGTAAATTTAGTTACAGAGAATTAATTAAAAATAAAACAGATCAATATGAGCTTAAAACGTGTACTTCGTGGCAGTTCAATACTACTGAATTCGGTGATACAATCACTTCCGAAGTAATTTTTATATTATTAAACATAAATGAGCGTTTTTCATTTATTATGATACTCGGATTTACAGTGGAACCTAGTTTGTGACAGAAAAGAATTAAAAAACTTTGCTGAGATGATGTTCTTGATGGGTGTTGCTTTTGGAGGTTTCTTCTCAGGACTCGTGTCAGACAGGTAAGTCAAATTTTGACAAGTTTAAAACATTAACAAGCGAACAACTGTTCATAATATGATAATCATTTTACAAAAAGGGATGAACTTTTAAACAGATTACGAAAATTATTGAGATGAACAGTAAAATCTTATTATTAAACACTGGTAACGAAATTTGTTAAAATATGTGCATATACCTACACTGTTTATGTAAAGCTTGAACATGTGAAATGTGCAGTGTCATAATATTCTGTTTAATTTATTCGTTTAAAGTGATGTTAGTTTATACTGTAGTAATGTTATTATTTAATAAAGAGTAACATATAATGTGCTTTTGTAGATATTAATAGTTTACTAGCGTATACCTACCTACATAAATAACGTAAGAAAAAATAGAAACGACCAACATAATAAAGGAAAGTTCAAAATGTTATATCATTTCCTCTATTTTTTTTTTCATTTCCTTTTATTTTCAACCATTATATAATTTAATATCTTTATTATCTGTTCCGGAGTTTGTACAATTCGTTTAAACATCACGTATACCCGAATACGTAGGTATTATTGTTAATACTCGTAATTGTAGAAAATATAAATTAGATTTCGAGTAAATTCATTATATAGTTACATGTTTCTTTTTCTTTTGGAGATTTAAAGGGAATCATTTATTGAAAGAACATTGCAATATGTTGTTAATTTGGCTTAAAATATCTAAATTTAATTAAAACATTTTGCTTGATTTATTTAGATACGTAGGTACTTAACGAATATTATGTATAATTTCATAATATAATATTTTTATGCTTGTAGATTTGGTAGAAAGAAGACGTTGATGGCTTCCTTAATCATGCAGTTGGCTCTTGGCATTTTAGTCGCTATTTGTCCTTGGTTTGAGTTCTATCTGGTATTGAGATTTATTTTGGGATTTGTTTGTGTGAGCATCGTCTTTAGTGGTTTTGTGTTGTGTAAGTATTCTGCATATTATTATAATATTATTTTAAACGGTGTTGATTTGATAACGGTTTTTTGTTAAATATAGGCATGGAACTGGTCGGTGGTAAGTGGTTGACAATCGCTGGAGTTCTTTACTTGCTCCCGGTTCCTATGAGCTACATTATAATATCCGGAATCGCATACATATGCAGAGGATGGAGGTTACTGCAGTGGTGTGTCACTTTACCTGCCGTATTTTTCTTGGTTTTGCATTGGTAAGACAATCAAATATCGAGATAGGTATTGCGAACACATTGTTTTATTTAAACGGATTATTAGGTTTGTTCCCGAATCTCCGAGATGGTTATTGGCCATGGGCAGAGTGGATGAGACTATGGAAGTTTTGGAAAAGGCCTCTAAAATCAATAAGCACCCCTTGCCAGTGAATATGGACAAAATTCTTAAACAAGTAAGTTAAAAATTAAAATTATGTTATAACACCTTTTTAATTTTTTGGCAGAAAATGTATAAATTAACATTCTTTAATTCAACGTCTAATATGGTAGGTACTGTGTTTAGTGCAATAAATGAAAAATATATGTACTTAATGTTAATGTTATTATTTGTCACAGTAAAATTATTTATATTAAGTATATGTATGTCATGAGTCATATTTTGGTTTTACTAAAATAGGTCATCTTAATAGTAGGTCGTATATTGATGACTTCACTGGAACGATACAAGAATCATTGTGTAATGTGGAGGCCAAACTCTAAAAACTAAAAAGTTATTTGACTCATATTTTAATATTAATAACTGATTAATTAGAAATAAACAATATAAATATTAAAATAACCATTTTTTATTTTAGTATCACTCATTTATTATCTATAGACTATAGCTATAGTTATAGTTTATACTTGTTGAGTACATTGTTTTTATAGTCTACTGTTTATTTTGTTTCAGAGTATAAACAAATTCGAAATTAATGGCAAACCTAAAGTACGAGTTTCAGATTTATTTCGTACCAAAAACATTAGAAAGATTTCCCTTGTTTTATACATACTTTGGTTCAGTCTTTACTTAGTATACTATGGGCTTGTACTTAATCTGTCTAACATCGGTGGAAATATATACATAAACACTATAATATCAGGTAATTTTCATAACAAAATAGTATGTTTATTTTATCTTTTAAATTAATACGTCAACGAATTCTCCACTAATATTTTATTATTTGTAAATCGACTGCGTTGATAAGGTGTATAATTATTTAAATATATGGTAATTAATTAATTGTATGCAAATATACAATACAAAATAACCAAGTTTAAGTGTTCTCACTAATAATATTATTCAATACTGAATTTGAATTTAGGTTTGGTCGAAATTCCAGCAATATTGATTAGTGTGGTAATATTGCTCAAAATGGGTCGAAGAATTCCATTGTGCCTCACCATGGTAGCCGGAGGAATTGCGTGTTTGCTAACTACGATTCTACCAGCAGGTATTTAGATATTTTATTTTTTGAAATTTTACTCTATACACTTTTTAAAATATGTTCCATAATAATATAATTAGATACGGATGAGTGGATATCGCTATCGTTGGTGATGGCTGGCAAATTTTCCGTGTCGTCGTCAAACGTTATTATGCCTCTCTACACAGCCGAATTGTTCCCAACTGTTATAAGGAATTTAGGCGTGGGAACTTCAAATATACCAGCAGGAATTGCACTTATTATGGTGCCATACCTTTGGAACTTAGTGAGTCCAGTGAATATATTTTCTCTTAAAATTTAAATTGTATTCTTATTTTACTAAACGTCTGTTACAGTCTCCGTTGAGCAAAGTCTTACCGTTATTGGTACTGGGAACAGTCAGCGTCATTGGTGGCTTGTCTGTACTTATGTTACCAGAAACAGGCAGTTATCTTTCTGATACATTAGAAGAAGTAGAGGATTGTATTAGGTAAGTAAAAAAAAAAAAACAAATTTACTAAGTAATTATTTTTGTAATTTTGTAATTTAAATTATCATCGTCGTTCGTGTTTTATTTCAGCACATCAAATAGTACACAGAAAAAATATATCGATACAATAAGTAGTAATGTACAAAGTTCACCATCCGAGAAAGAATAATTCCTTCATAGTAGACATTATACGGTTAATTATTTGTTTATTCATTTGTCTTCCTAATCGTTTTATTACGTTTTGATAAGTATTTTAAAAACATATCTTTTTTATTCATTCTGGATATTTCTGTGATAATTATCTAAAATTATAGTTGATCAATAAGTCAACGAAAGTACTACACCGATAGTCTATATTATGTTAATATAGTTTTATAAAAAAATAAATAGAATTAAGGAAGTTCGTAAAAAACTGGACTGACTTTGTCAATTTTTTTTTACAAATTATTGCCTATGGATAATATAAAATAGATTGTTACCCGTAGGTTCTTGTTATATAAGTTTAGTTATATCTTTATTTGTATTAAATATTATAAAATGTATATATTTTAATGATTAAATTTATATAATATTAAGTATTATGTATATGTATATTCTATATTAATAAGAAAAAAAATATTAACTTCAATCATAATATTTAAAGATAGATAAATAACATGTTGTTATTTTGTTTTTGTTAACATTAAGCTACTCAAAAAGTATTAAAATAATAGATTTTATTGATTTATAGAAACTTGTATTATATAAACTTAAAATATGATATCGGAATAATTGACCAAGACTTAATATAAATATATTTAAATAATGCTAATTATATTTTGATTTCTTGTATTGTCTTATAGGCTATAGTAAGGTATACAACTATCTACTGCGTTTTAATTTTCAAAATGTTACCAAGTATTTACTACAACAAATACAGATAAACATGTAAGACACCTACCTACACTATATAAGTGCAGAAAAGTGGGTCATAATTGTTATCTAATTGAATAGGCAGGTTCTTGGAATTTGAATATAATATATTATTTTCATTTCGACCTTCGGGTACCTTCGTATAAAAATATTGTGAGGGAAATAAGACATATTTATAATTTAATCAGTATAAGTCCAAGTTTGTTGAAAGTTGTTAAGAATAATATCTAAAGAATGAAAAACGAGGAATCTAAACAGGTTTTCATTATATTTTTTATTGCCTATTCGAACGATCAGAAGACGGAAAAAATAGATATCTTTAGGAGGAAAAATTGTCTGTTTGAATTCAACTCGAGTTGCTTTTTGTTTACAGTTTTTTATTCATTTAAAAACAATATTAAATTAATGATTAACGGTTAATATTATATCAAATTGGTTTCGATTATATTTATTTAATATATAATATATTTTTATTTATTGGCTATCAAACTCCCATTTTTTAAAGTATCATAACATTACATACATTATATTTTAACACATTTATATTCACAATTTGGTTTTGCTGGTTTGTAAATTTGTGCGTGTTTTTTACAGTAGGTTTTTTGGTCCGGACACAATTACCTATCAAGTATTGTATAAATGTTAAATTTTATTTTGGCTTCTTGCCACCTGATACGCATTGCAGACGGATTCTTATTCGTTGTATCATTAGTTAATCATTCTATGTGTCTATTGACATAAATCAATTTACAATTTTGCGAATTATCTATTACGATAAATTTTGGAATTCAGATTTTAGTCAAATATGATGTGGTGGGTGAACCATAGAGAATATAATGCACCTGAGCAATACCTACTCAAAATTGGTACTCAGAATGCAGTTTTGGACTAGCTAGTAATATTCACTACGTCTCATCCGTTATTATTTGGCGTGTTCTATAAACATCATTTAATCTTGAAAACAAAAAGTCAAAGTTATTACCCTAGTGTAAACTTAAGTGGCTATTAAGAATACGATATATAGGACATTTTTATTTTGGTTTTATGGCCTTTTATAGCGAAGCTCTTTAAGAGGGTCTGTTGTCAAATTGCCGAGAATACCGTATTATTTACTGCTGCTGGGACAGAAAGAAAAATAAAACCGACTCTCTCCTCCATCCACGTCGTAGTCTGACAAGCCTAAATAAAAAAGTGCTCTCACTGGACTCGCAGAAACGTATGATTAAAAACAACATTTCGCTTTGGCACAAATCAAATTTAGACGAGCCGTAAGGCTAAATACCTGCAATATTATAAAATTAAATTCTGTACGTTATTTCAAGAGTTAAATTCGTTATGGGTATCCACATAATTGATTGATTATATCGTTTGTGTTGGTACTTAATTAATTAATTATCTGGTTGTATATTTTTTTGATAATTTATTTTATTTTTATAATTTATAATTTATTTCTATAGTACCTAATTATAATATAATATATATCATTAAATGAAGTTAATTTTTTTTTATGATACGCGGTGTTGTAAAATCATTAATGTCCTTAAGGATGTTACAAAAAAAAAATACATTTTTAAAATATTTAACTGACGTATATGTATTATTTAAAATAATTATAATATTCTAACTTAAATTTAAAATTACAATTTAGCTATACACTTGTATTCAAAGTGGGCACAAGTATAGGTACTATAACTATATGTATCGCATAGTCGTTATGCGATAAAGTAAATTTATTATAATCTATAATTAGTGCGAATATCGCTATGATTTCTTCTATAATTTTTTATTTATTCATATTCAAGACTCCCATTTCAACCACGGACATATTAGAATAAATAAATAAGATATATATAATATACTATAATGTTTAAGATTACGATTATGTTAATTAGTGTGTACATTATTGTGCTCATTCATTTAACTACATTATGCGCCTTGTACAACATAAAATTAAAAAGTCAACAGGATCAGGGATCAAGAATTTCTAACTTGTTTCATTTCGCTTAGCACGGGATTGTATAGCCATACATTTTATTTTTTAACACAGTGATGAATAATCGCATTTTAAAACGATTCTGAATGGAGCTTGTTTTACAATAATAGCGTAAGCTCGTCATAATAGGATGCTTTTAAACTTTAAGTTTCTTATAGAATGTGAATTTTAAAACATTTTGTTATGCCTATGTTACATATATAGTTATGTTAAATAATCAGTAATTATTTGAACTATTAAGACTTTAGGATTATTATATCTTTTTGAATTTCTATAAATCAATCGATTTTTATTTTATGAGGAAACTCTTAGATATTTATAATTTTCTTTTGTTCTTGTAATTTATTGAAAGTTTTTCCTTAAACTTTTAAAAAAATGAACTCCTTAAAGTGCACTAGTTCTCTCTAAATTAACAGTAAAATATATATTATACAATGGACGGAAAAAAAAAATAGCAGTGTTAAGCCAACTCGTTCCTCGCTCCACTTATGATTTTGCAAATTGTATTGTTTAATGTGTAAGACAGGCTCGCATAAACTGTTTAACTAACAATAATTTTTCAAATGTAATGATTTACTATACTAATTCCTAACCAAAAAATTTAAACACCATTTTAGACTTTGGATATAGATCGGGGTTTAGAAATAGAAATATAATGTCTATGATCTCACACGATACTAGTGATTAGTAACAAAGTATAATAATGGTTATAGTCAATTCAATTTTGTTTAAATGTATGTCTATAATGAAGACACTACCTTTCATATTTATTAAATTAATTTATATGCTAATATTGTTATTATTTTCATGTTTGCCAACAGTAAATTAAAGTATTGGTATATTTATAAATACGCTGACTTGAAGTAAATGCTGATTTGGTTGAATCGCTCAAGTAAACATACCGTCTGGAGATTCGAATAGAAATATGTTTTCCTAGACCTTATCTCGACCGGAAAGTAAATTGCTTCTTGTGTATATAAGCAATACACTACCTCAATGAACAAGCGGGGATACAGTGCAGTGTGTTCAGTACCCATCTCATGTTGCTAAATTATGCAATGAAACGTGGATTGGAAAATCCGTGGTAAAACACTGTCAAAACTGTTTTGAATATTTTATGCGATTTCTATTTTATTTTTTCACCCTACCGCTTTTCTCTCTAGCTACTGAAAGAGAAGTGTGTCGAGGAGCCGTTCATTTTTGTTATTTCATGAAGGGCGACAACACGTGCTCGAGAACGACGAGTTTACAAAAAAAAAGTGCCTACTACTCGGGGGGTGAATGTTTAATGTGGAGAATATACCGCGTCGCAATACCAAACCTTCTACTAGAACTACCATTTCTTCTCTTTTGCCCTCCCCTTTATCGCCCACACAAAAACGTCCTCGGCTAAACCTACATCAAAACTTCCGACCATGCACGTGCGTAAACTCGACAGCCAACGCTTCTCATGGCGTGATAAAAAAAAAGAAAAGTTCTCTACCTACTATATTGTCTGCACTACGAGCCATAGACTTAAACTTATGAAGGATTTAAAATTTAATGAGCTCTGTCTGAAAATGACCTACATATTATATATTGAATTCAGTAGGTAGGTACATCAATAGTTGTGCTGCATTGTCTTATTCGTTACTTATTATTTGTAATGTATAATATTTATTTATCCTTTGATTGGTGTTGAAGAGTTATGCATATTATAATTATTAATTATATAAATTAAAAATTGACTAGTGAAAATATTAATGATTTATCCAAAAACATAATTATTCAATTGAAAACACTTATAGTTACGAGACAAGTGAATAGTGGCAGGAAAATATTTTACCCTAGTGAAACTTTTTATGATTATAATATTCTACTCTTCAAAACACAAAAGTAAAGATTTTATAGTCAATTATTTGTAAAATATAAGATTACCAAGACGGCGTATCTTTAAACTGTACGAATATAATATATTTTACGGATTACGTTTGAAAATATAAAAGGAGATAAAATGGAAATCGATGATTGGTTTAAAGCACGATGATGAAGAGGTTAACTAATTTGGTAGGTTTATTACAAAATAATTAATATTAATTAAATCAAAAAGCATTGCTTTCAAACACTGGCTCTAGCAAAATATATTATATACAAAGTACGTGATATAGCACGAGCTTAACTTGTTTAATATGTTAGTCTTACTTTTACTTACGAAATTAATGGTAATCAATCAAAATATTATAGTAGCTTAACTTTGTAGGTTTCGTTGAATTCGGTTTATCTTCTATAATGTTCAGTTGTAATACAATCAGCAACAGCCTAGGTAGAGGTACAGCAGAAGTTGGCGAATGATCAACTTCCGAGTTTGTGAACTTTAGATAATCCAAGTTTTAATTGTTATGAGTGAAAAGTCATGTTTGCTAGTTTACAAATCATAATAATCAATTATATTAATGTTCCTTACATCTCTAATGGTAATGAGTTAATGAACTACAGTGGTATGTATCTAAACTTAACATAATAATGTTGTTATTTAAACATAAACGTGCCTAAAACAAAAATGGTTTGATATGTATATTTGCATGTAAACATTCTTTGTGTTATAGACTTCATACTAACCGTATTTTAAAATTATTTTGTTTTTATTTTTTGACAGAACGGATGCTTTTAAAGTTTTAATAGTAGCTCTATATAGGTATTGAATAAAAGTTAATGTACAAATTATAATTTTAATGTTACTAACATGTTCGCTTACTTTTTTTTATGAAGATTAGAAAAAAAATATTAAAATAAAATAAATTTCCTTTTACGAAAGTTCTTGTTGTGGTTTATACATTTATATTATAGATTAACTTCCTTATCAGAATTATAAGATAGTGTACATGGAGTTTGTGTAACGTATCATATGAGGTGATTTTGCGGGATCACGAAGGGCTTCACAAACAGTTTTTGATGTTTAACGAAACGAAAGAGCTTATAGTTATTTTTTTTTTACTTTAGAGATAGAAAATCTTGTTATAAAAAGACTGTTATTTAAGATTATTATTGGTCCCTTGGAAGTCTTTTAAAATAGAGTCCATAAGTCGAGAAGTTAATGGAAGAAATGAATCCACAGGAAATAGTCAAATAAACTAAGTAAACATTTTTTTTTTTTATGAAATTTAATTAATTTTATAATACCATTTCTGGCTTACCTAGAAATTAGACCCCAGTTGCTGTAAAATAAATATAAACCTAATTAACGCGTAATACATAATGCATTAGTTTATTATTGCTTTTCCATTAATAAAGCAAAATATAATATAATATAAATATGTATCAGTATAATGTGATTGGATCTAGTCCGTTTCTTTCGATTTTTCCAAAAGTACTAAAGCTCTATTAACTCTGAATTACTTCAGAATTATTAGACTTTTTTACTAAACATTTTAATACATTTCAAACGTTGATTATTCTGAAGTAAAAACTAAAAATACAATTTTGCGGATAGCCAATTTCATGTACGCATAGTAACAAATTAAAATTATTATCATAATATGTACGGTGTATTGTTACTGAAGCCTGTAGGTAGAATGCATGATTATTAATTAGATGTTGGTATAATATTACACTTTTTCCAAAAAATAGTAAAAATATTTCTATTCGTACGTGTGCGTGAGGTATCATAATAAATATGAGAGGTATATTATAGGTATATGTAGTGTATGTAGGTGTATATGTGGTGATACGGCCTAATCTTAATTTCACTAATGGTTACTCATCCACACGTTATTGGAATATTGCCTATGTTGAACCCCTATAATAGTTTGTTGGTATTCAGCCTACAACTAATATGCAGTTTAATTATTTGTTTTATAGTTAAATAGCATAAAAACTTAAATTTTTTTCAATACACTTTGGATACATACATAAAAATTGTTACATTTGTGTGAAAAACAATGATTGTATTGAAAAAAATTACTATAATGACGTCATACATATAGTACATATTATCATATAATAATATATTACTTAACCTAACTTAACACAAAGTTAAATTTGGCATAGTAATTTCCAAGTTAACACGTATAATATAGTGTGTACAAATTATATTTATAAAAACCTCATTATTAACTTACAGAAGTAATTCAATTTATAATAGAAAGAGAACTGTTAGATTATTGGAAACTACTAAACAACGTTGATTATGAAAAGAAAAGGCGGACCACGTTCAAAGGTTGACATTCGAGACAATCGAGGTAACGCCAGTGTTTCAATATGGGTATTGTATCGGTCGTTGTCAACCTGCACTGAAGACGGGAGATCTACAATACACAGTATGTTGTACACAAAGGATATAACTGTATTGTTGTTCAACCCGATAATCCAATTACAAATGTCGATTCCAATTGGATTCAGTGCTCTGCGTGTACCGATGGATCGATGTACCATCCCCTCGATAGGCTCCTCTGCGAATGATCGGGAATTGTTTGGTTTTCGAGTTTTGGTGCCTTCCGAATTATGTACCTTCAAAACACCCACCATGGTCACTATTTTCGATATCCAAAGGGGAACACACAATAACTACCTGTATTGAAATTTATTAGCTTTATTCGCATTTGCTTATCGTGTAATGACGAAAATATAACCTACCCCTAACCCCGGCTGGTATATGATGAACCTACTCTATGTACCGCGTTTCCATTAATACTCAAACGAATATTGATATTATCTCTCACAATGGTTGTTGCCAAATTTACTATATTATTATTAATATGTTATACAATGTACAATACATTTGTGACCATTCAATTATTTTATTGTACTATTCATTTTTACTAGAACTAAAAGTTAAGTTAAGATTTAACTAAGATACATTTTTTTATTTTAATTCCTCGTAATTAAGAAACTGTTTATTTTATACATTTTTTTTCAGACTTAAATTATTTTTATTTGAGTTAATATATTCAAGGTTCACTCTTAAATATTGTATTTGTATAGAACATTAATATACTTGAAAATATTATTCAGTTACAATTTAACTAATTCATATTATAATTTTTAACATAAATTTGTTCAGTACCGTATTTTTGTTGTAATTTAACAACACAATAAAAATGTAGTAATTGGTATAAATGTTATGTTGCAAAAAAAAATTATTATTTTGAATCGAAATTTAAAAAAAAAAGATGGGCAAGTAGTTGTTGCTCAGTGAAAATTTCATGTATTTAAGATCATTTGTTTTAGAGTTACACCAAAAGCCGAAAACGATTTAGTCAAAACCGATTTTGAGTAGTAAAAATTCCCGTTTTTTCCGTTTTTCCTTAATTTATAATTTGTTTTTCCGGACGTTTTTTCAAAACTATTGCAAATTTTAAATTTTGACCTCCTAAAAGTACCAACTAGATTCACTTTGCCATCGAATAAGATACCGAAGTTGAAAATCGAAGCATTATTTCGACTACTAATCGTGTACACAGACACAAAAATTAAAAAATTAAAAAAAAGTGAGAGAGTGTGTGAGCCCACCATAACATTCTGGGGAAGTAAAGCTTCTTTCTTAAGTAATTAGGCCCCTTGAAATTATAAGTGAATTAGGGAGAGAGTGAGAAAAATCAATACAATAAAAAAAATATGTAATTTATACGATAGACATTTTTGTTTATTAATGTTTGCTATGAACATAATATATATATAAATATCAAACGTTTTTGTCTCGCTACATTATAATATTATACATGGAAAAAAATTAATATGACGTACTTGATATTAAATAGGTAACATATATTTAAAGATTTGCAACAAATTTACCACAAATATTATACAGACATAAATACATATTACAGGTAATAGGCTTATGATAAAAATATTATATACAAGGAACAAAATTAATTTTTACAAAATAGTAAATAGGTAACATAATATTATATTTAAAGATTTATCACTCGTCAGTGTAACTACTTTGATGAACAATGGTGAACCTCCAATAAACACACAGCGTGAACAGACACATGTCAAACTGCACAGGATCGACATAGTTTTCCATCCGCCGAATCTAATCTATAATATGGTCTCCTCGAAAAGTCGGACCGGATCTTATCTTTGCGGACCAACAACACATTATCCTTCCGATCTTCAGCAGTCGCCTCCCGAAGGACTAAAGGATCGGGCTACGCCTAATTCGTTTAGGTGTTGCAGCCTCTTGCAGCCGGTCACCGTCGTTATCGGCTGTCAAGACTACGTCCTTCGGTTCGTCAATCATATATTCCGGCAGACGTATTTTCTTCAATGACTTTAACTTGGACATATCATCATCAAAGGTTACGGGACAGGACTCATTATCGAAGCAATAATCTTTGTCTGATCAGCCGTTATAACGAATCTCGTCGGCCGCTGAAAAGTTGGCACAGACAGCACGAAGCATATCGAACGTCTTATGGCCGCCGCTCTCAAGGATTTTGCTAATGCGTCCAAGAGGACAATTTTACCTGCAGACTTGACCGTGTTCTTACGTCGTCCTTAAGTGACTAGCCGGATAGGGTTGATTTTCGGCTTTTGGACTTTTTGACACTTCAACGTTCCGGCTGTCGGTACGTTTTCAGTACAGAGGCAGTCTGTTACATTTTCTTCAATTATAGTATCTGATTTTTCAGAACGAATTACTCATTTCCATGCATAACATTGGATTCTACTGAGTCACCCACGTTTTCTAAGAATTCGAGTTGATCCGGATTTAACTGAAAAAGAGTCATATCGATTTCCTCTTCGTTAGACAACGTATGCGGGTGTAACGTCTTTTTCACTTAAAATTTACCTTGTTATGCGTTAGTGAGATAGAGACAACACATTCGGGTGAAACATCCTCTGTTTCTCTTAAAAAAGAATTCTCTAAAAACATTCTTAAACTCATAAGTACTAATATTAAAATTACTTATATTGCACTAACTCAATAGCCAATAAATAATTAACTATGTGTTTGGGGCATAGGTGTAGATTTTAAAACAACACGTTTCCCCAT
>WHPZ01539348.1:0-13842 GCA_016617965.1 Macrosiphum rosae | reverse complement strand
ATCGTGGAACGGAGGAGGAATCGAGGGACGGAGGAGGAAATATTAGTTTACATAACTCATCAATTATTTGTAATTATTTATGTGTTGTGAGTTTTGATGGTATTGTTAGATAGGTATGGGTAATGTTTTCTATAATATTTAATACTGAAAAGTTTTTTTATAAGCTCATATTATTATCATGCTGATTTTGATAGTCAGCGTGAATTTTTTTTTTTTATGTCTCCCAGTGATAATTCCTTAAAATATCTACTGCTACCTTTAGCTATACAAATTAGGTACCTACCTATATAAATGGCATTATTATACTATCGGTAAATTTACCACTTATGAATTAGGTCTCTATTGGCTATTATTTATTAATTAGGTACCTATTTATTAGTAGGTATTTAATACAATAATACAACTTTTAAAAATCTTCTCATGCAGTAGCCTGTAAGTTTAGGTCTAAAAACCTTTAGATATAATAATATACCTATAGGTACCATTTTTTTTCACATAAAAGAAAATACATTTCATCAAATTTTAAAACACTAATAATAATTATCGATATTTGATACCAGTCCATATAGTCCAGTAGGTACCTAATAATATGACGTATACCTAGTATTATTAATATTTTTAGATTTTTGTAATAATATTTTATTAATATTGTACAATTCGAAGTTCGAACACCGGTGACCGGTTAAGGTTAACAGTAACTAGTAGGTAAGTCGACACGTCGTCTTGACCGTATCCACCTTGGCCTGGTTTTCGCCGCAGCCATTCTCTCTGTTATCATTTAGGTCGGCTCAAGTGATAACATCGGCTGTTTTCGCCGCCCGAACACATCAGCCAACGGCGTCGACGTAAACAAACACCACCTCCGTTTTCCTTTCAGCTATCATAATATTTCTGATATTAATTCTATACGGCTCGCCATTATTATTTTCACTCATTAATCATTCGGTGGTTCGGTTCGCTCGCGCGTTGCGCAATATCTATTTGTTTTTTTTTTTTTGTACATATTACATAGTAAATTATCGTACCATAGCGTTACCCTTTACCACCTATACACTGTACAGCACATTTAATTAACTTGTAGTAATTTAATACCGTATTAGTGGAATACCTATAATATAATCGTACGATTTAATCAAGACCAAGCATTTTATTATAAACTTTGTCAACAAACACAAACCTTGGGAACCTAATCCAAGTTCGAAGCTGTACGTTCTACAAACGATATTTGTATATTTTTATTCACGGTAAGTACACCACTCGTATAATATTATGATGTTTACTAAAGCGTCGATTACACTGAGCGAATTTTGCTAGTCGTTGGCGAACAAAGTCGCGCGTGTGTGAGCGTGTAGCGACCTGTCCAATTACATTGAGCGATAAAATTCGCTCGCTCGCTACCAGTCACTACTTGCTGTCAGTGGTGTATTGGTACGTATACGCGGGTATACAACGTATACCCATCAGCAGATTTCTGATTCTCATTGTATACCCAATGTAAAATATCATTTTACGGGTATACGCTCCTAAGATAACTCCGAAACTATCTGTTGAAGGTATATTACTGCTAATTTACTTACATTTTGAAAACGGATTGGTTATTATTTTGTTGTGAGCGAAAACTTTTCTTTGTGCGTATACCCATAAGTATATTTACCAATACACCACTGAGTACAGTGTCTACATCATAAAGTATGTTTTGGTCAACAATCTTTGTACTTTGTATTAGTAGTACCTATCATAAATATTTACCCTTTAACAGTGTTAATTTTAGCTGTTAGTGAGATCAATTGTTTTGCTGTCAAAATGGGTATAACTAAGAGGCCTGCTAGCAATTGCAGCGATGAAATACTCCCAGTTGAAGTCGATGAACTGTAAGTACCTACCTAATACTAGTAGAAACTACAATGCATTTTTACTATTGTTTCATTCTAGCATCTATATGCAATTAGAAACTAATATAAAAACTATATTCAATAAAATATAATTGTTAAGTTATTTTAACACTACAATACTAGGTACATTATTGTTTAATTAGACTCATTGCTACATGTTACTAGGACTACAGTGATTATTACCAGACGTAGATCCTTGGGCCAAGGGACTTAATTCTCCTCTGGAAACGTTATGTATTATGTATATATTTATATAATAAATAATTCATACCTCTTAAAAGCCATTGATTAAAAATATAAATAAATACTGTCTTTTAAATTATTCAAAATACTTAACAAATACCTTTTTTATATTGAAAAATATATATTTGTTTTTAACAAATGTATGCTTAAAATCATTAATAAATATATTCTTTAATTAGTTCAAGAACTTCAGATATCACATACCACTTATATTAAGTTAGTCAAATTCAGCTAGGTAGGTATAAAATTTAGATATTGTGTCATCCTCATATTTTATGACATTTTAAAAATTCTTGGGAGCATTATAAAATATAATTTTTAAAATATTCAAAATATTTTTTTTTTATTTTATTCCAGAATACTAAATACCGAGCTAAATACTTTTTTTCTTTTCTCCTATGTATTTCAGCAACTAATAGTTTTGTTTTGTATTTTACTATTTTAGCAATTGCTCTTTAAATAATATTTTATAATGCTTCTAAGAATTTTTAAGATTTCATCAAATATGTAAATGACACAAAACCTAAAATTTATATTTACCTAGCTGAAGTTTAACCTGACAATATATTGGGTAATCAACATCTGAAATTCTTTAATGTATTTTTTTAATAATGCTGGTACTCGTGTAATATGCTATGTACCGTAAAAAGCTACCTACCTACCAAAAAGGTATACGGGTGTTTACCATTTTTACATAGGTACTGATTAATAACAATTTATTAAACTAAAATTAACTTAATGTATTACTCATGATTAGTGCTTGGATTTAATTGCCATTTCAAAAACTGCATTTAACTTGAAAAATTGTGTAAGTACGTTCAGTAAATATAAAAAATTGAGTAAATTATTACTTTTGTATTACACTGTACTACTGTACTACACTATAATACTCCGATAAAAGTTGTATGCAATTAAATCAGCTAATTGATTGGTGTGATATCAAAATAAATTTCAGCCTTGTATAATTTAAAACCAAATTAATTGATGTTATATTGTTCAAAATGAAAATGATTAATACTATGTAGTACTATGTATATATTTCAATGAAGTCAATTTTTTTAGTCATAATACGAGAAATAGGTCATAAATGATTTAAAAAATTAAAAACACCAAAACTGCAAATAAAAATGATGGGGTTACAACATAGAGTACTTGAAACACATTTATAGCTTGGAAAACATTGTTTAAGACATTCCAAAAAAAAATATGCATATGCATTGAACTCCGCCCTATAGTATAGTAAGTATGTACCTAATGAGTCAAAGTCTAGAGTCTAATTAAATAATAACGTAGTTTTGTAGTGTTAAAATATCTTTAAACACTAAGTATTTAAATACATATTCTGAATACATTTTAAAAGTATTCTTAACAAGACTGAATAACCTGTAATATGTATTATCAAATGATAGTATATTATAATTAATTGTGTATTGCCATTGTAGCGTGGATAATACGATTTACTCATCTACCAACACTGATGCCAGTGATGAATCAGATTATGAAATGATGATGCCTACTGTCACCATAGTTGATTATTCGACATACTACAGAAATCTCTGTCCTGAATTAAGGATTTCCTACAATGTTGAATGTGATAATCCAGATGCTGATACTAAACCGGTATCATATAAGAAAAAAAATATTTCTCAAATGGGACGCAGGAAAGCAAATCGTGCACAAAATGGTACACTTATAATTTATATTTGCTCTTGACTTTACCAATTAAAAATATTACATGTATATTGTATTGTGGATATAGGTTAAATAGTTTTAGAATGGTAGTGATTTACTTAAAGTTGTGAAAATATTGATGATATGCATTGTAATAATTATATGGTATAGCGCTCACATTTTGTATAACTCGTCCAGTTCATCTTGGCCATCGCTATGATTTCACAAAATCAAGTGTTTGAAAACTATATTTGAACTATATTATATTGAAAAACTAACATGATTTGTAATACCAACTAAATATGATTTAAACATTGTATATCCAATTTAAACAGACATTGATCATAATTCATAACAAATGAACACTAAATGTATTGATCATTATAATATTTATTATTTACAAATAGGGCCCAGAATTTGATGCATTTGCACCTTTTTTTTCTAATTCGAAGCTTGTCTTTACAGAAATTTGATTCATGGAATATTGAACTTAATGGCACAATTTTTATTTTGCATATTTAGGGAATTTATTGCTTTACGGTCATTTTTAGAATTGTTGGTACATTTTATTCATTTTTATACTTTTTTGACATATATTTGTATTTTTCTTGTTGAAAGTTACACTTTATTGCAACACATTCAGTTTCTATTAGCTTGTAGATTATCGACGTTCATTATTTTTATTGTTTGTTGTCCCAATCTACGATTATTTAATTAACTGTAGGCAGATACTGTTTTAGGCCCGGTTAGTAGAAAAATTTCCCAAAAGTCAATCAACTTATTTTAAACTGTAAAAAAATATTTATTTAAGGCTCCATCGAAAGTAAAAATGTTTTTAATCTTATTTAATATTAATTTAGCTCCCTCAAAAATGTTAAAATTTAACAAAAGGTTCCTCATAAGTTGTTGTTGGTAAAAATTTAAAAAAAAGTTGAACGTAAATAATTAACAATAATTTTTTTGAGCATCTGAAGTTAGAATTTTTACAAAGATCATCAAAATAAGAACAAATTATTTTGAGTTTGAAGTTCATACAAAATTTGTTATCTATACCTAAGATTTGAAAACTGAATACAAGATTCCCTGTTCGTTTTTCTTTATTTAACAAGAGTTAACTGGAAAGTAATTATATTTTTAGCGTTTGAAGTTATACATTGGATATTCACCCATTAATTGGCAAATGTAACGATTTTCTTATTTTATTGTAATTCTAAAACTATTAACTGTAGGTACTTGAAATTTTCATTTTATTTTAGTATTATCTATACTTGATAAAATGTTCAAGATGTTTTGAGTTATTTCTAGACACTTGGCATTTGATATTTGAAATTTAATGAGTTTTTTTTTCCATAAATGTCAATAAAATTTTTTTTTTTTTGGTCGAAATACTTGAAAATTTAAAACAGAGTTCCTCTATAAGTAGTTATAACAGCAGTTGATAAATTGTATTTTCAAAATTTTGAAGTTCAAATTTTGACAACATCTATCAAAATCTCGAACATTTTCTATTTATTTTGTAGTTAAAAAATTATAAAATATTAAATTTTTATAGCTAATGTATAATGATTGAAAATTGAATCAAGAATCCTCATTGATAGTTCATATTATAACCTAAAAATCTAAAAAATATATAAACACAGTTCTTTATTGAAAATAGTAGCAAAATGTGATAACTAATAAGTATTTAATCATTACTTTTTACGTACCTATACAAATGTGTCAAATAGGTACATCATTTTTTTTTTTCGAGATTTGCATATAGTGGAACAATTATTTTTAACCCTAATTACTCATTATATGCTAAAGAAAATATAATTAAAAGTTCATTAAAGTTAGTTACATTTTTAATTGTTTTAACTTTTTACAGTTTAAACTTTAAATTTGATATCCTGAACAATTAAAATTTCATTTAGATACATCATGATGTGCGCGCTATGCCATCGCATTGTAGTATTACAATTTTTTTTTAAAAATAATTATTGTTTAAAGGTACCACAATTATCCGACAATCTATGTGTTCTTATAGTTCTTTTAGACTATGGTTATTTAAAAAAACAAAATATGATATAGGATGGAGTGATGGCCTATAGAGATTACATATTATAATATCTATGATATTGTACATTGTACATGTAAGCGAGTCGCCTGGCAATTAACAAGTGCCATCTACTACGCTTAGAGCATGACTGAAGTAGTGAAGTCATAACTCTGAAAAGTTTAAGTATTGGGGAAAATATTATGCTACATTGCTATCTATATGCTTAGTAGATGTCACTTACCAGGCGGGTGGTAGCGCATGCCACATTTCAGGGACTCATCGCTATGTGACATGTGTTACAATTATAGTAGTTAATAATTATTATTGTGAATAGGGTTCAATGCTCCTACTAACAAATGCCTTTCGTACGCACATGCGCATGTCAATAACTAGATAACAATATCAAATTCACTAAAATAATTTTACGGCAACTTACTCATTGTACAAAAGGAGCAGCTATTGTTTGAGGGCAAAAATAAAATTTTTAAATATCTTTAATGTATTGTAGTGTTTAAGAAGAATTATTATTAATTATTGAAAAAGATGCATAAATATAATAATAATGTTATTATTGTATTATACCGCCTGCCGCCATAATCATTACACCAATGAGCGTATTCATGGAATGAACATAATATTAAAGCGCTCAGACCGACACATTTCTATTTTTGTTTATATTATTTTTGAGTTTAAATTATATAAAACTTGCTTACAACAATTCATAATACAGATACTTATTACTTAATAGTAATTGCGGTATTCCTCGTCCCCGTATTATAATATCATATTATTACATTTGATATTAATAGTTTCAATTTATTTGTGCATTACCAAACAATAATATCCATTATACTATAGTCTCTCGTCAAGTACCAAACAGATTTAATATAATTAATTTTTTTTATAATGGGTACTAAGGTTTTAAAGGGTGACATATTCATAACCCAACACTGAAAGGTTATGTTAGACTAATTGTTAATTTCAAATAATTTTAGTTTTATTTTTGATTATGAGTAGGTAACTAATTTTACAGTTTTCTAAAAGTACGGTAATTTAATTCAATAAAAATTGAATAAGTAAAATAACGTTTGGAAATACTGATACTAACAATAGTATATTATTTAAAATGTGAACTCAATGTATTTATTTACATACATTTTATTTTTCAGAAAATTTTCTTCTGTCTCTGAGCGATGAATACGAAGATGATATATTTTGTAATGACAACAAAAACGGATTCATGAAAGCAATCAACAGTCTTTCGACTTTGCCTGGTGTATGTATCGTATGATCTTATGCTGCTTCAATTTAAATTATGATGAAGAATAATTTAAAATTATAAAGTGTTTATCTTTAATTATTTAGCCAAGTTATAGCAGCACCTTATAAGTTAGTTTTAAATCTCATAAATATTGTGGATTTTGTTCATCGTTTATTGAAAGGACCTATTTGTTTCCACTATCTAATCATTTAGATAGTTAATTTTTTATTTCATTAAAAATAAATATCCTTCCCCAACCTTAAGGAATATAGTCAAGTAGTTCAGTTTTTGTGAATAGAACAAAAATGTGTGATATAACTAGTCTATAATAGAAACAATCAATTTTTTCTTAAGAGGACGTTACACCAACATTTGCCATCTCCGTATTTCAAGTGCGTAACAAAGCAAATTGTACGCTCAGTTGAAGACTTTTGTCTCCGTTAGTTTAAAAATTAGAGTGAATTGACCTCTTATAAAATTTGAAAGTAAGATTATTATCTAGGCCATCTCATGGGCTTTTTTTATATTTTAATTTTAAAGCGAGATATAAGTATTTTAAAATTGTAAATTGTTTGTACATCTTAAAATACTCATAACTCGCGTTAAATTTAAAATATAATTTAAAACCCATGAGATTGCCTAGATAATAATCTTACCTTTAAATTGTATAATATATCAATACACTCATTTTAACTAACGGAGCTTAACTTGATTTGCTGAGCTTACAATTTGCTATGCACTTATAAGACGGAGACAACAAATTTTGGTGTAATGTCCTCTTAAGTTTAAAATGTTTTGATTATATAAAACAAAATAACAATACTCCTTTAATATATTTTTTACATAATATTTATCCAAATTTGTTCCATATGTTTTTGATTATAATTTATATTATAAAAATAGCAGAAAAGATAATATATTATATTATTTTTTCTGCAATTTTTCTTTCATTGCAGAATATTGTTTGGAGTATTTTGATATGTAAAAATCAAATTTTTAACAATAGTAGTTCATAAGTTATAATGTTTTTATAAATATTTAAAGTTTTGATTAAATGAGTAGTGTATCAACATTTGGCGGGGTACCCCTTTGTTACACCACTTAGCTTATCTATACTTTAAATGCTTATACGTTATAACTTATAACTCATAAACTTCTCTTAATACATAAAATAATATATTATATCATATACCAAATTTATATCGCCCTAATGTATTCAAGCAACTAATAAAACTTTTACTTTTCTTATACTTACAACAAATTATTACTAAAAATAATCAATCATCAATCTAAGGTCATCCAGCTGAAATATTTAGAGTTACTATCTAAATGAATACATGTGCAATTGTTTCCATTAACATACTGAATATAAATTAATTATTTATAAAACAATTTTGATGCATTATTGCATTATGTTATTATTAATTTGATCTTATACATTGGTTATAGTTGAAAGAATCATTTATTGAAGGAAATGACGAACTCGTGCTATCAAAACGCAACAAACGTTCAGCTGCTGAAATAAATACTGAAAAAAAGCCTAAACGAAGCATTCGCCCTGATTTGGCATTTAAAAATCTGACTACATCACAAAAATCCTTATTCAAACAGAAAAGTTTACCTTTTGTAAGTTATTACTATTTCATATTCATAATCGGCTATTGTTACACATACAATTATTATCTATAAAAAAATATCTATCAAATCACATTTTATTACTATTTATTAGTTATGTTTTATTGAACAAACATTTTATCAAATACATATAACAATTATAATAATTTTACAAAATGCTTCTATGTATGCTGAATAACTATTACTAATATTTAAAAAATAAAAATACAGAAATAGAAATCTAAAAAAGAAACACTAGCTTTTTTTAAATATCAAAATAAAAGTCTAATGGATAGGTACCTATGTCATGATCTATTATATTAGATTTGTATTTCTATTGTTGTTGTTTGTTTGGAAATAGAGTTAAAATGATTGGTTCCAATCATGGCTGATATATACAGGTTATTGTTTATAGACTCAGATTGTTATCATCAGAAACAAAATGGCTGCGTAAAGGGTTATCACAAATATCAATATTTCTTATAATAAAAATTACACAAATTCTAACAAATTCAAAATCCCGTGCATATAATATTATTATATTTGATTATTATTGGCTCCCTTAACACGGCCATTTTTGTTTTTATCAACAAATATTTGATTGAGAAGGGGTATGTATAAATGTAATAACCTTGTATATTTCAACCATGGTTCCAACCAACTGTCTTAGAATTTTCATTGACCTTAGTTTTATATTGTTTCAACATGTTTCACACACTTTTCCCAATCATGTTGACTGTAGAATAACGTTTGATGTGTTAACCATTCTAAAAGTATGGTTTTTTGCAGCTTCCCCATTTTTAACTCGATTAAGTTGTATTTGCAATGATATGGCGGAAGTTTAATTACTTAGTAACCCATTTCGATGGCCATTTATACTTTTTTTCCAAATAAATTAGTGATTCTCACATTGTCTCAGTTCAGCTAGTGTCACTAATTTTGAAAAATATATATATTTTTTTTTTGACCAGTTAATCCAAAATATCGGATTTCTTTCAATTTTCTGTCATTACTTTTAGAAAAATATTCTTTGTGTGTCGATATTTTCGAATACTTAGGTTCTTCAGAACATTTAAGGAGTGTCCTGTAGTGATCACAACATTGTTTTTTTAAATGAGAAATGTGTACCTATGTTCTAATTCAAAATGTGAATCAGATGATTTTTCTGACAATGTTGACGTACCATATAATTCAAATTTTAACGAAGAGTTTCCCAATTATTCCACTCTAAATACTAAAGATAATAGCTATTAAATATTTTGTAAATTGATACGAACTTAGTAACTATAATTGGGCCCCTGGTACTAGTGTCAACTTTAGTCCAAATTACCAAATTACAGATAGTTTACGTAGTTATATTTTGATTCTGAAATATATTTGTATTCAGTAGAAACATTTCTATAGATTGGGGGACGGATTTTCCGAGCGGTCTAAGGCGTCGGTTGCGACGCAGCCGTCGCCGGATCGATTCCCGGCCGCGGGCGGCATTTTTCTTCGGGCAAGTCACGGTGTCCGAAGAACAAGTGTCGCCATCCCACACCCGGGCATGGCAGATACCTACGTGTGCCCAAATCGAAAATTCTGCCAAAAAACACACGTGTTAACAAACCTATAGTACCGCCCTACAGTACCACAGGCTAATTACCTAAGTTGTCGAAGCCTTAACCCTTAAGGAAATAAAAATTTCTATAGATTGCATGGAACACTTTAAATAATTTTTATCTTATTTAATTTTGAAATGTAATTGAAAACTTGGTTTTTATCAAATCAAAAACAATAAGTAACTTGCCGTAAAATTCGTATAGTTAATTTAATTGTTATCGAGTTATTTACATGTGCATGTGCATACGAGAATGGTATTTACCCGATTCATTGGTAACCCCACCCACACTATTGAATAATAATCGTTTACGACACATAGATTCCGAACGGCGACTGATTGCTTAATGGCCGCCCCTTAAATAAAGCCATAGCTAGACCTCTATTAGGTAGATATGCAATTCAAAATATTTGTTAATTCTTACTATTTAGTCAGGTATCCTCAGACAATTTTTAATATTACAAAATGCTTATAGATTTATAATGCGCCCAATTATTTTTAAAACAAAAGTCAATAATAACCTTTTAATAGAATATTTTCTTAAGACTTAAGTAGTACCTATTTAAAGTAGAATAACTAGGAAACTTTTCGTTCTATTTTCGATTACAATACGTCAACATTTTCAGAGAAATCATCTGATTCACAATTTTCAATTCGCATTAAACTTTCATATAGGTTCTCATTAGAAAAACCGATACGATACTTTGTTGGGATGATTATACATTATAAAATACTCCTTAAATGTTGGGTAAAAATATAATTATTGGAAAATTTCGTCTTTAACTACCTACACTTAAAAATTCCAAAAGTCTTAATTTGAATATATGCATAATAAATTTAAATCAACCCTGTGTACTATTTTTTTTTCTATAATACAGTAAGAATCACTTCAAGACGTTTCAGCTATCAAAACGGTAGGTACGCGAGTCCAACGTCTATATTATATTATGATTGTACATTAAAATACACGTTTAGAACGAGTATGGTTTTATCTAAATATTCCGACGACGAGTAAAATAAAACGAACTATACTAACGACCTTCCGGTTATTACTATACGGTCGCTATCTTTTGTCCATTATTTAGGTCGACCTGCTCGTAAATGTACGTTTTCTCTCAGCGTCTGGAACCGGTGACATAAGTCGGCGTCACGTGTGCTGTTATTTGAACGCTGCAGGGAAACCATAACTTCTTAATACTGCTAGTATTTCGTGTATTATCTTAATTGTATAGATATAGGTTACTTAATAATTATTAATAATAAACATGACTTCTACGAGGTCTGGTGTTTTCGAGTCTATACAAATTACCGTATTTGTGTGAAAACATAATGTCGCATTGTCGCGTCGTCAGAGTTTACGTTGGACGAAAATATAGAAATGATCGGGCGTTTGTACATAAATAAACTAGAAAATCTTCAATTGTCTTAATTTCGATTATAAGTAAAATAAAATAGTCTGTATATTGAAAAAATACCGATTTTAAACATTTCAAAACTAAATTCAATAAAATTAATTTGGTTTTTTTTTATGTTGTCATTAAATCAGTATTTTTTATTGATTGCTGTTGAAAAATTTAAAATCCACATTAAAATGTTATAATAATTAATAAATATGTAGTTTAAAACTAGATTTTAGAGACATACTGTATGTCTGTTTATAAGTTTAACTGTTTAAGTCATACTAATAATTTACTAAAAATAAACATGAGATTGTTTATTGTTTTACAAATTTTTATGGTTCTGTAGGCCGCTATAGATCATCTGGAAACCGAAGTTGTCCGATATTTTTCACTTGTACCAAATGGCATTTACACATCTGCCCCATTGCCGAGTTATAATCGAATGCTGCTACACAGTATCGTCCGTTACTATTCACTGGATGCCATGAGTAAATAACAAAAAAATCAAAGATACAAATGTCTTTATTCAATTATTAAATAACATGTTTAGGGCTAGAAAATATTAAATTAAATACCATTTTGTATTATATTTTATTTATTTTTAGGTGTGAATAGCCGTGGTCGGCGCGCTCAGAAAATTGTACAAGTACGCAACAGCCGTTTTGACGATTTCAAACCACCTCATATGAGCCTGTTGAAATACATATCAAGTCAAAACAGCTAAACAACAAATTACCATCATTAATGGACCCAATGACTATTGGACAAACAACAAACATACATTTTTTATTTAGATTAATATAATCTACTAGACGAGTTTTAATTTTTTTTTTTTTTGCATACTTGTCACGTTTGTTTTATTTATTACGTTTTAATTTTTAGCTTTAGAGATATTTGGGCCGAAGACATATATTTTATTAATGTAATTAATGACCAAACTATTATATTATAAACACTATTTATATCAAATAACTTAACATTATCTTAATATATTATATTATATTATACGCTTATATTATATTGAATTTATTAATTTTAAATTTATAATGATACTTAATAATGGGTTTGGAATGAATTAATTTGCATATTTCTTAGAAAGCTAATTATAGGTAATTCAGAAAACAATTGTACTAAAATGAGTTTCATTAAAAAATAAAAACGTTTTATATTAATAATAATAAAAAGAATGCATATTACTAAAAGTTAATGATAATGAACTACACTTTTATAAAAAAAAAAAGCTTATTAAAAATACAAATTACAGAATCATTTTTAGAATGATTTATCATTGAATTCATATCTAACATACATTACGAGAATAAACTATTTTCTATTTTTTCTTATACTATATTTTAAAGCTTTTTTTTTGTTCATACGTATGAAAATATTTCATTGAATTTATTAAGTTACAAAGCCTGGCTTTCAACAAATATATACTCCATTAATACTTTGAAATAATCAAGTAATTATTGGATATTTAATTAAATTTATGATTTACTTGCATTAAATAATCAATATTTTAGATGATTACTAGAACTTTGGAGTTATTGAATTTACATATTTTTAATTTAATTTATTTCTAAATAATCTCCAAACCCTTTGATGCAAATATGAACTTGTTATAAACTTTTTAAAACAGTTTTGCAATTTTTGTAATTTTTTTTGCTATATTGTAATTTTTATTCTTTCCAACATTACATGTCAATTTTAGTTTTATTTTAAATTTGTGATGAGTGTCCTTTTATGAAAATAATAGTTGAATAAATAAAAAATAAAATTAATAACTCTGAACATGTTCATTCTATATAGTATATTTATTATACATGTGTATTATTAATGAAAAATACACCAAAAGACATTTTATCCACCCAACTGATTGAGAAGCCCTAATAACATCAAAAACTCTTTCGTTTTCAAATTTCAGTCTAGCTTACGTTGGCGAAAATATAGGGAGTGGGCTATCCTCATATTTTTAAAGGTTATTTAATATTATTGTATTAAGGCTTCAGCCACCCTTCCTAATATTAAATAATATTTACACCTATGCTTGTCTAGTTTTTAGATTCCGAGTGGAACGATGAATGTATTGATTTTACAATGATGTATGTTTTTATATTTTTTTT